>CM035154.1:56388814-56446314 GCA_020205615.1 Panax quinquefolius | reverse complement strand
TAAATCGAAATATAGCAACAAAAATTTTTTCGTTGCTACGATGATGAGGAGAAATCAAGTGGTTAAAAATTTTGCAAGCTAATTTCTAAGCTAATTTTGTTTCCAAATTTTGCAACTACTTATGAATTTCGTTGCAAAAAGTGAAAGTTCGACACAATCAAGCAACGAAGGACAAGTTTCGTTGCTAAACATACACTTTAACAACAACTTATAAAGTCGTGCATCGAAAAAAAAATTGTTGCTAAAGCCCCATTTTTAGCAACAAAAAACTTTTCGTTGCCAGCGATGACGGAAAACAAGTGGTCGAAAATTTTGCAACAAATTTCTAACTAATTTTTTTCCATGATGAATTAGTAAGCTAAATTTTGCAACGACTTATGAATTTCGTTGCAAAAAGTGAAAGCCTGACACAATCTGTAACAAAGGACAAATTTTGTTGCTAAACATATACTTTTAGCAACGACTTATAAAGTTGTTGCCTGAAAAATCGTTGCTAAAGGCCCATTTTTTTGTAGTTTCCTCAGTCTAATGTCCAGGTAGAAGTTACTAACCAGAATCTACTCAATGAAATTAAGAGAAAGTTAGATGAAGCGAAAGATATGTGGCTCGAGGAGTTACTCAGCGTTCTATGGGTTTATCGGACCACTCCTCGGAAATTAACAGGCGATTCGTCGTTCATATTGGCGTATGAAATCGATTCCCTTGTTCAAGTTGAGATCGAGTCTCCTTCGCTTTGGGTCAGCTAGTATAAGGAGTTATACAATGATGAAGGTCTTCGCCTCAATTTAGATTTGTTGGAGGAGGTTTGGGAGTCGACCTTGGTAAGACTAGTAATTATAACAAAGGGGTTAAACAGAGGAGGTTCGAGGTTGGAGACCTAATTCTTCGAGAGGTGGAGGCGTCGACGCCCAGAACCTCAGAAATTTGATGCCTAACTTGGATAGGCCTTATGAAGTTATTAAAGTGCTGAAGCCAAGAACTTATCGGCTTTAAACAATAATTGGTACAGAAGTTAAAAACACTTACCATACTGGAAGATTTAGAAAGTATTATCAATAATGTATGCGGAAGTTGTTTTTATTTATGACTGTAAATTTTTCAAGTTATTAATAAAAATGAGCATTCAATTTTGCTAAAAAATCGATTTATTCATTTCAAATATTTTTACACTGGAGATTTTTAACATATTAAAAAAAAAAGAAGAAAAAAAAAATATAATTATTTCTAAGGAAGGTTGGCTTCGTCATCTAAAGAATACATGATCTGGATGTCGAGACCAGCTACTAACATCTTATCCCTCATTATTTCTGTATGGATCTGATAACCATTGGGCAAATTGAGAGATGATTTGGCTGGTTAGCTCAGGTGATTCCTGGTATTCTTCAATGATCTTCTTCTTGTCGACTTCGGAGATAGTTAATTTTTTAATTTTCAACCATTCGTACTCTTTCTCTAAGTCTGACGATGCCTTCAGAAGGTTTATTAGTTTCTGATTGAGTTTCTTGAACTGACCTTCAAGGATGGAATATGTTTTTCGTAATGTATCGTTGTCTTCCTTCAGCTCAGCCCGCTCTACTAGTAGTTTTTCTTTCTGTTTGAAAAGCTCAGAGAGTTTCCATTTTAGCTCTTACTTCCAGTAGTAAGGCATCGTTACTGATTTCAAATAGATTAGTACATACTATGGTTACTCTATTGAAGAGAATGATCATTTGTGTGGAAACAATCATTTGCGTGGAAACACTAAAGTAAGTATGTAGGTTCTTATTGGAGAATAAGTTCACTAAACGTGACTTGTATAAAGAAACCCTAATTAAATTTTACTTGTTTGTCAATAGGGGTTCCTAAAGTGATAGTAGTGCAAGTGATCATTGGACTTGAGATCATCATAGTATCTTGTATATAGTTAGGTATGTTTTGATATATTACTTAATACTCTAGGGTATGTTCGGATATAATAAAGTATATATGGAGATAGGTGAATGATAAACAAAGGACCTACCACTTCCAGTAAAGGGAGAAAATGTCATATGCGATTCGATAAAGTGACAACTCGAAAATCCCTGACCAGGGTTGAATGAAAATTAGAAAGGAATTTCTAATTTATATTAACTAGAGTTGTGCATTTTAGAATCGGAATAGATATAATTAAATAAATAAAACTTGACAATGATTCTATATTTTATATTTGATTGGGACATTATACGATAGAATGATTGAATTATATGGTAACTATTCACAGAATAGATTCTTTGTATTCTTTGTGATAAACTTTGTGATTGAACGTTGAATTCATATTATCTGGATAGTCATGATACATTATTTATATGGTGTGACTCATGATGTAGAATAAATATTATTTATTTTATTTGAATTAAAGAAGTTTAATTCAATATAAATAATATTAGAATGGTTCTAATTTATTTATTCTACTACTAGCTTAATATTGAACCTAGAGGTCACACCATAAAAGAAGAAATATAATTTTAGAAGTGATTGACTTAATGATAATAATGAAAGTAGTATGCATACTAGCCAATCATGTTTGATGATAAAACATATACTTTGTAACAATCTTATTCATTTATTAATAAAAAGTATTAATTTATTAAAGGCTTTTAATTATCTACATGATGTTGTTTTATAATATGTGATAAACCTATAATTTTAAGCAATGCTTTTAGAATAATGATGATGATCATTTTAATGAGATCTAAATTCTTAGAAAGCTTAAAACTAAAATAGTTCCCAATCATTGGATTACTAAATTGGGGATTAGTGAATCAGGATAGATTGGTACATACGTTGCTTGCTTTCATTGGATGGGGATGATTGATCTCATGATCATTTGTGTGGAGACACTAAAGCAAGTATGTAGGTGCTTATTAGAGAATAAGTTCACTTTGAACGTGGCTCGCTAAGGAATATCTAATGGAGTTTTATTTGCTGTGTCAATAGGAATTCTGTAGTGATAGTAGTACAAGTAATCCTTGGACTTGAGATCATCATAAGTATCTTGTGTATGATGAGTTATACTTTGACTTATTCCTTAAGACCCTTAGGGTATATCAAAGGGTATGCTTGGGTATAATAAGTTGTACATGGAGATAATGTATGATCAATAAAGAATCTACCACTTCTAATAAAAGAAGAGAAATGTCCTATGTGATTCGATAAATGACAACCCAAAGTAGTCCTTGGTTAATGCGAATGAAATTAGAAAGGAGTTTCTAATTTGCATTATTTGAGTTGTGCATTTAAGAATCGAAATACATATAATTAAATAAAATAAGACTTTGACGGTAATTCCATGTCTTATATTTAATTGGGACATTGTATGGTGGAAGGAGTGAATTGTATGCAGAACTATTTACTCAAAGGTTCTTTTTATGATTAATGTTGAAATCTATATTATCTGGAAAGTCGTTGATCGCTAGGGAGGCTTATCCTATTGTAGAATAAATATTATTTATTTAAATAAATTATTAGTTTAATTTATTTATTTAAATAAGATTAGAATTGTTCAAATTGATTTATTCACAACCTAAGGGTTTAATATGGAGAACCTAAAGGGTCACACCATAAAAGGAAGAATAATTATTTAAGAAGTAAATGACATAATCGTAATAATAAGTTAAGTATATTTAATTTAATCTATGGTGATAGAATAAATTAAATAGCTTAATATTTATTATTTAATATTTTAGAAATATTAAATATAAATTAATAAGAGGAGTCTTATTATTATTATTACTATTATTATTATTTAATTCCTAAAGGAGTTTGGGAATTAATTAATAAAAGTACTCTCAAATATCCTAATAAGATTAGGAGGCCAATTAATTAAAAGAGTTTAATTAATTATTCCTAATATGATTGGGAGCCTAATTAATTAAAGGAATTTAATTAATTAAAATAAAACCCAATTTCTTAATTGTTAAGGAGGGTTGTCTACATCTATAAATAAGAGGAGTCTTATTATGGGTGTGAGAGGTTGTTGACTTTAACAACAGACATAATTCCAATAGTTGGGAGAGTACGCTCCTTTTCTATAGAGATAGAAAACTAGGGTTTTGCCAAATACCCATCTTCTTGAATTCTTCTTCTTCCTTGGTGGATCACCTCTAGAGGCCAAACACTTGGGTGGCTAATGTTGATCAATGGAAGGCACCAAACCCGGTGGATTCAAGTTGAACGCGAAAAGGATTGGAGGTGAACTTGTATCTGAGGAAGCTCGGATCTTCAAGGGTATGATTCTCGTTCTTTCTTTTTCGTTTAATTAATAATTGCGAATAAAGGATGATCCGGGTATATGGTTTGTAAATTTTTTAAACTCTGATTTTACACGTTTCCGCTTATTTTTGCAATTTGATTGCGTTCATGAATATTATAAACTTAACAAATAAATTACGTGTATTTAATTTATTAGTGAAATAACTTAAATAACTTAATATTTATAATTAAGTATTTGGAGAAATACTGAATTATAAATTAATAAGAGTAGCCATATTATTATTATTATTATTAAATTGACTAAATAATAATAATATAGTGGTTAGAGAAATACTAATATTTATAATTAAGTATTTGGAGAAATACTAGATTATAAATAAATAAGAAAGTCTTATTATTATTAAATTTTCTAATTAGATTGGAAATTAAATTAAAACCCTAATTTCTAAAAGGTTTAGAAAATTTGTTAGTCTATAATTAAAAGGAGTCTTATTGTGGGATATACTAATGCAAATGCAACTTACATTTCTCTTGCAAGGATTCTCAAAACCCTAAGGTGTTAGGATAGTGAGAATTTAGGACTAGTCATCCAAGATCTAGTAGAATTTAAAATCACATCTTCAATCAGTTTCTCTTGGTAGATCACCTCTTGGGCGTTGCACACTTTGAGTAGCGAACGTTTGATCCGAGGATTGGAGAGATCGCGAAGGAGAAAAGATTGGAATTTGAAGATTGCATCAAAGTGTTGTTCTTTTTTAAAGGTATATCTTTTATCCTTCCTTAATTAATGATGTTTCATAAGGTGATTCATGGGATTGAAGAAAAATTTTAAATTATTTTTATTGCACGTTTTATGCTGCATTACAGTTCGATTGTATACTTTGATCTTGTTTCTTCAAACCAACAATATCCTGAGGCCAGACAGTATTCAGGAAGCCTCGGTGTGGATTTATGGAAGATGTAGGCTCTTCGAGGGGCAGAGGCGTTAGAAAGTTTTGGTTGGTTTCATCTATTCAGACTTTCTTCAGAGGGGGTTCGACTACGGTTTCTTTGGGTTGAGTTTCTGGTGGAGTTTGTTGGGAAGTTGTCAAGTCGATGGCTAGAATAATGTAATCGGATGTAGCGATGGATGTAAGAGTATCAAAGGTTGAGGATGCGGGAGCTTTATCGGATAACTTCACCAGCTGACGTTTTTTAACTTTCATCATAGACACCTTTTCTGATCAGGTCATCTCTAAGGGTTTTACATTGGTTTATGAGGAAATTGGGACGACGGAGATTGGCTTTATGGCAAGTGCTCCTTTCATAGTGAACGATGGTGTGGGAATGGGGTTGGTAATGGTCGGTTGTGGAGACTTCGGTGTGTAGGAGGAAGGAGAAGATGCGGTTGGGGGGTCATTTTGAGTCTCGGTTGAGAGGTCAGTTTCATTGATTTTTGGTGTGGAGGAAGATTGGTCGACCTTGGCGATTGGTACTGGTTTAATAAGGCACACTGCAATAAGAGGAAGGACCAAGTGTTAGACTTAGTATAAGTGTAAATTGTTTGGGGACAATGAAATAATAAAGGGTTCGGACTTACATTTGTGCTCATATGGCCAGGAATGGTTTGATAGAAGATCCATGCTCCATTCTAACTTTGGCATCTTGGCGATAAAGGTTCTAAACTCTTTAGATCGGTTCTCGCTGAATACAGGGGTTGTTATAATAACTTGGGAGGGATCGGCCCAGTCGGGGATGAGATGAGTGTTGGTGCCTCTGATGTAGAACCAGGTAGAGTGCCACCCCTTATTGCTAAATGGGGTCTTCATCCAGGTCGGGGTCTTTGGATTTGTGCACATTAAACATAGCAAGGAAGAAGTCCATGCTAGGAGGGATTCCACCTTCAAAGCAGAAAACAATGAAGCATGTCAAGTGAATGTATGAGTTCGGCACCGGTTGTGCGAACCCAATACCGACCATGTTCAGGAAGGTGTTGATAAAGGATTGAATGGGGAATCAGACTCCGTACCTTAGGGCGTAAAATGTTACAGTAGTCCATCCATCAATACGACGGAACATTCGATGGGGGCTTTGTGGAGCTTTGAGCTCGTGTGAGGCCGAAATTTGGTATTGTTTCGAATGGATGGGAGGTCAGACTTGTTGATGGTGGATAAGGTGTTGATGGGGTATAAGCTTTCAAGGATGAGTACTCCTCTTGCATTTTTAGAATGGCCAATTCGTCCTCGATACGGTTGGGGGAAGGCGTCAATTCGGTAGAGGATGAGGTGGTAGTGGTAATTGTGGTGGCATCGGTGGCGATGGCGATATTGATGGTGGGATAGACTACAGCTGTGGAAGAAGCGATGGGGATTGGAGTAGAAATATTAGGGTAACCCTTTGAGATAGTGGAGGCGAGGTCAGAGGAGATGGTAACGGTGGAAGGTAGGACGTTTGGAGCAGCCATTGGGAGAATCAGAGAAAGTTTTACGAGAGAAGGGAGTTTGCAGTGAAGAAGGGGGATTGCAAAAATAGCTCGACTAATTTGAAAACTTAGATTTGGGAAAGTGGCGGTTGATTTTGGGTGTGTGGATCTTTTTGAAGTGATTGACCCTTTATCTTTACATGTTTTCCTAGAACCTGTACATTAAGTGCTTTGATGGTAATGATGGTGGGGCCCAACAATGAGTGCTATAAAGGGTTCAATGTATATGGTTTCGGTCTTCTTGGCTTCTTGCTTTCTCACTTATTTAATTATTGGGCTTTAATTGATGAACTTTTTCATTTAATGTCCCATTATAATAAAAGTCTGGGGCAATGTTGGACATGTTTATTTGGGCCCAGATGATTCGGTGGGCCATAGTCCACCTGGAGGAATTCTCCCCACGTAGGAGTTTGTTTTGGACAGTTGAAGAACATTAAGGAATCTAAGATTCCTAAATACATTTAATTTCAACTCCTAAGGAAAGTAACAGGATATTATTCAACTTCCTTTTTTATGAAGATTCAATTATATCCCATTATGGTATCCACCATAATGAGGATTTCTATTTTAAATAATGCTACTTGTTAGTTCCCGGGGGCACACAATAGATCTAGAAGGGAGGTTGAATAGATCCTTTAAAATTTTCTATTCTCTTCTGTCTAGTTTTGTGATAACCAGATAATGAATAGAAGAATCAATTCATGCTCAGCGAAATAGATTAAGATCCCATTAAAGAATGTAACTTTAGACTCAGTTCTAATGATAGATTAGTTGCACGCAGATATAGTCGTTATATTACTTAATGTAAATAACATAAAGTAGATGACATAAAGTAAATGACACTAGAGGTTTTAAGTGGTTCAGAGACTGAATGCTCATAGTCCACTCTTCTGCTTCAACAAAAAGGGATTCCACTAAGGATTTGAACAACTTTGAATCACTAAGATTCCTTCAAGAACAACAGCCTTGAAACACTAGTTCACTAAGAACTCTTCAAGACCAACAACCTTGGACACTATAGACTAAGCCCGACAGACTTAGAATATCTTGTACCCTCTGGTACTCAGCAAGTCGAGAAGGCTTGACTTTGGTTTAGTCACTAAGACAAGGACCCTTCAAGCCCTAGATGCTTGGTTTTTTATTTGTTATTTGATGTTTTTGAGCTGCTAAGATAACACTCAAATTTTTCATCTTCTGGTACTTAGCAGCTTCTTGTGATCCTTGTGCAATCAGCATTGGTGTTTGATCACATCTAATGGAATGCTAAGATGTACGTTCAGCCTGACATCTTGTTGGTACTTAGCAGTCTGACTCATCCTTTGGTGTTGTTGTTCTTTGCTGTTGATGCTTGTCTTCATCTGATATTCAAAGATTCGCACCATCATCACCGTTGAGGTCTCGCTAAGTCTTCGTGATATCAGCTTGACTTCTTTGGGTACTTAGCAGTCCTTGAACACTGGTTGTCTTGTGCACAGATTCAGTTATGTATCTTCTTCTCTTCAGCTCAATGTGTTCATGGTGAGACATAGAGTGGCTCAAGTATTCTGCTTTCTGATCAGTGACTCAAGTTGTTGTCTTCTTGGCCTTCCGGCTCTCAATACATATGTCACTTTGTTGTCATACTCATCTGTATAGAGTGAAGCTTTATCATTGTAGAACTCTCATTAGTTTTGATTCACTCTTCTGTGGTGGTTTCACTCTCACGGAGACCTTTTCTCTGTTATGCTCTATATAACTTCCATCTTCTCAAGTCAACAACCCTTTCTTCTTTGAAGCTTCGGCTTTTTATAGATTCATCTATTATCTTCCCGTTGGAATATAGCCGTTGAAAGTCTTTCGTTGAAGAGCTTTCTCTAAAGAATTTAATGCTACAGGGATTCTAAAGACTTGATGTACACCTTTTTGACTTGATTGACACAACAGTCTGATTTCTTACCTAACACTTTTTTGAAGTTGCTTTCAGTCAGACCAGTTGGGATATACCTTTATGCTTCCTTTAGGTTCTTTGAATTAGATCAAGGATGTTGGTGAGAGTACATTGGGACTCTCAATCAGCAACGTTCTCATGTCAGTCTTCGTAGTTGGACATTGCTAAGTCTTGATAACCAGACAAATGAGCTCTACGATTGCAATGTTGACGTTCATTTACTCAATCATAGTTTATCTGTGAATATCGTGGATTGACTTAACTCTGACACTCTTTCAGTTTACAGAGAGCTTTGTGTTTTTACAATGTTGTACCATCTTGTACTTCGCTCTTGCAGTCTTCTCTACGATCATTCTTGTCTTGCCTTGTTTCAATAACTAATGGATTGGTTATCTGCCTAAGTCGTTTGGCATGTGTGTCCCTTTTGATTAGTCATGCTCAGTTCCCTTGACTTTCTTCTCTGTGATCTCTTGATCATTCTTTATGGTGAGGCTTAGCATAGACAATCCTCTTTGTCTATCCTCTGTATGTTTACCCTTGCTTCATTAGACTCTGTTGTTAATTTGCAAACTCTACAATCATTGTAGCCTACATTACGATCGTTGTCTTCTAATGAGAGTTGAGTTCTTGGGTTGTGCTACTCAGTTGCAGTTAAGCATACGTTCGAAAGAACTGAGTAGCTGAGCAAGCTTTTCTTTTTTGATCGTAGAGTTTGGACATTGAGTGTTCTTGAGCTTTTTTTCTGTACTTGTTTGTTGTTGCATCTCTTTTTGATTTTCTTGTAAAGGAGTCTTTGAAATGTGTTCGTTCAAAGTATCCATTGTAGTATTTAATTCTTCAGACATTTCTGAGCACTGATGTTGACTTCCTAGAAATCTGTTGTTCTGCCGTCTGGCCAATTGACACAGTAGACTATTATCTCACCTAACACCTTAAAGGTGTTATTATTAGGCATGCAGTCCTTTCCTTAGCTTCTTATATACGATTCTTCGATACATACTAAGGGTGAGTGTTGGATCATTGGGATTCCTGAAATGTCAACGTCTATACGTCATTCTTCATTTGTTATACTTCTTCCTTCACCAAATAGACGAAACATGATGCTTCTTTTGCTGACTGAAGAGACACCACGATTATTTTCTTTGTACCATGATTGTTGTGTCTTATCATGCTCGTGCTTGATTCAACCTTGATTGAAAAGAACACTACGATTTCTCTTAAGCTCTGATAGACTACGATCTCTACTTGCTTGTTTTGCAGACTCCACGATTTCGAGAGCTGACTGCGATTCTTGACTTGGCTCGGTAAGCGCTCGGACAGTCTCCAGGATTCTGAGTGTGACTTCTAAAGCAGACTACGATTCTGTTGAGGCCTATCTATTACATCTCAAAATAGACCAACCTAACAAGTTTGATCTTTCTATACATAGTCCTTGTACATCATGATCTTTTGAAGGACTTTTTACAAAACTATTCATTCATATTGGATCAAGCTAACATATTTGATCATTTTAATCTAAGTCCTTGTCCATATTGTCTATCATCTATTAAGGACTTTACAACTTTTATCAATGCAGACATATTTGCACATTCATTCATCTTCATTATCAAATTATATGAATAAAGGAATAACATTCACATGCTTCTTCCTAACATTTATCGCATAAAATAAAAATATTCACATCATGCATATTATATATTTGTGGCACGTATGTCGACGGGGCCCATATATATACATATGTAATATTATGTGAGCCTTTTATATGTGATAGTAGCATGTTATTTTTTTTTACGGGTACGGGCATGGAGGAGGAAGTGTGATCACTATAAATACAAGGTTATACACTGATTTACAGGTACACAACATTATTTTCAGCACTAAAACTTTAAGCATCCATTGTTAACCTTATTCAACTTGTACTTATCCTCACACTGAAACTATCTTCCGGCGACTCAGGTCGTCAAGTTTTTCCGTGTGACTTTATTTCTGTGTAGGATTGAACGCACTATTTTATTAGATGATTGAGCACGTGGACGAAATTTGACGTTAACAGATATATATTAAGAGACGAAAAAAGTATAATTTATATAGATAAATATAGATACATATATAGATAGATGGGCCATGGGTTTTGCAAATTTGATGAATTGGCTACAAGTCTAACGAATTTTGTATTAATTACGTACTTTTTTATTGGGTAAATAATTTTTTTTTATTTAAAACTAAAATTCTGACATATTAAAAAGGCCCAGATAATTACAAAGAGTAGCTCATGAGAGATTCTCTGAATATCTCGAAAGTTACATTTGATGAAATCCAATGTACTACATGTAAGATGTGAAATTTTAGTATTCGGAAATCGGAATCCAATTGGTATTTTTTCAGTACTCCATCGTTCCATAATAAATATACAATTTTATTAATGAATTAATATTTTTACATAATTTTTTAATATTTTTATATAAAAAGTATCGTTATAAATGTATAACGAAAAGAAAATCGTCGTTATATAATCTATAACAAATTGATAGTTTGATAGTTATGGTATAATAACGAAATTGTGATGGGAATGATGACAACTTGAGTTTATTGAATTATTTTAAATAATATCAACAAATTGAGAATTCTTCATTGAAACAATTTTTTTATATAACAAACAAAATTCTTTTTTTTTGAAATAGGAGTAATAATTGTTGTATTTTATACAAAATAATATATTATAAAATTAAATAAAATAAATATATTTATATATTTTGGTGATATACCATTAAAAGAGTTTAATGTGATTATTAATATATTTATGGAAATTTGTAACTGTTCAATATATATTAATTTTATGACTGTTGGATGATATTAATTTTATGGCTGTTGGAAAATTTTACCGTTGCCTTCTTTTATTATATAAAGGAGAGGAAAGGCTATCATATGGACATATCATCTTTAGCCATTAGAAAAGGAGATAGACTAGTTACTTTCATATAGTATATATATAAATCCTGTACTTGGTGCTGAAATATATATATAGTATTCTGTTCTTCCGTAACATATATATATATAGAGAGAGAGAGAGAGAGAGGAAAATGGTTGTACACATGCAAACTTTTTGTTTACACAGTATATCAAAATGACGTCGTCTGGCCTATTTATTTTAAAAAGAAAAACACGGTTCCTCTCTACTCTCCTCCCAAAACACAGATCGAAGCTCTCCCCTCTAAAATCACGGATCCAGACTCTCCCCTCCAAAATCGATCACGCATAAGGGCTCTACTCTTCTCTCTTCCCAAACTCAGTTCCATTTACTCCGATTCTCTACTCTTCTCTCCTCCATATTCTCCGATTCTCACTCTCCTATAATTTAAGTCCTTTCATTTTCGTTCATTTTCAACTCCGAATAAGAGCAATTGCTTCAATTAGGAAAAACTTTGCCCAAGCTTTTGCTTAAATTCGCCCAAACTTTGCTTCAATTCCAACTGCAAAGAGGTGTTGGAGCGAGAGGCTGTCGCTGCCGTACCGACGGGTAAGCTCACTCTTCCGTATTTTCTTCAATTCTGATTATGGAGTTTACCTTATATTTCTTCCCCTTCTGCTTTTGTCTAAATATATTGGTATGAGATTTAGGATTTTAGTCATAGTTGGATGCTACTTCGAATTTATTTGACAGTCATACTTTCCTTGTTCACTTTTATTCCCATTTCAGTCGGTCTGCATCGGTTACTGCTTTAACTGGACTTTTAGGTAAATGTGAACTACCCCCATACGATATTGATATGAAATAATCACTGGATGTATAAATTTTCATATTAGTTGTATTCAATTTTTTTTTCAATGTTTGAACAATATGATCATACTTGATTAATTTTTTTGCATGGTTACGTCCTTGGTCATATTAACTCATTTGTAGAAGAAGATTTTTGAAAAATCTCATGACTTTGCAACATGCATTTGATATGTGTACAATGTATCATAGGAAGGCTCTTACATTTGGCAGTTTTCATTTTTTAATGTAGTTGGATGCCTGGATGTAGTTCATCCTGGTGTCACTAATAATTTATGATTGTTATTTCCTTATAGTTCCATGTTTATTTCATGCTCCAAACAACTTTTCACTTTGTTTCTATGAATCTTTAGTTGTAGTTATTAAACATAGTTCATTATTTTAAACTGTTTTTGGTGGTACTAGTTAGATTAATACTACCTACTAATATGGATGGAATTTCAAAATGAATTTTCATTTTTCCAAATATTTATTTCTCTTTGATTGTGGTTTTAGTTTTTGAAAGGCCATATTCTTATTATGTCATCCATGAATGATGATTATGTTTATGTGAGGTACAGGGGTGTTGATATTGTCCACAGTTACTCCTGAAATGTAAGTTACAGTGTCTAGTATTTTACTTGTGACCATTCTATTGTCTATAGATTAACTTCAACTGCATAAAATACATAAATAAATTGTTAAGATAATTCTTGGTATAGGTTATATCACTTTGAGATGTTTTCCTACTACAAAGATCATAGCCAAAATATAATTAAGTTATATAAATCATATTATTCTCTTTGATGTATCTAATTGTTGAGGCTCTTTTCAGACCATGATTTTAAAATGTAGTCACCAGTTGTGCTTCATCTACAGGGAATCACTAAGAGACTTGTTAAAGCTGCACTTCGAGTAGCAGCCAAAAAAAGAGAAATGAGATATTCTGACCTGAAGAAGATTGATCGAGGGGTGAGGAGACATTTCCATGACGACATCACAGTTGTAGTTGTATTTCTTGATCCCCCATTGATGAATAGGTTAGCCTCTCGTACTGCTACATGTTCAGTAAGAGCAAGTGGAGGAGTTGGCGCCCCTACTAATTAAGTCCTAGTCCAGTGTAATCTTTTGTTTCATGTTATTCATTTCTTGTATAAATATGAAGACAAAGAAAGAAGAGGAAAATGAACTAAAAAAGCACGAGTACTCTTTCAGGCCAATGTAAGGTATAGGGGTTTGGTAGGATCCACAGGTTTTTCCACTCGAGTTGTGCTCTCTAGTTTATTCCCTTTGATTTATTTGTTCTTAGAATATCAACAGGCAATCATAAGTTATAGACTGGTGATTTGGAATGATACTACTACTTACCTGGAAATGGCATGTGAATCATTTAATTATCGAAAGCATTCTGAGGATGAACTGGTTCTCTTGCATACAAGGCTTGAACCTTTTGCCATCATTCAAACACAAAGTATTTTTCAATACTTGGCGGTTTCCACATCCCGGCATAGTGATGTTTTATTTTTTACTTTGTACATGTCAAGTTTCCTATGCCCTGTTGAGAATATTAAAGATACTTTTGGTCAAAAATTGTTTTGATTTATTTTATCATTTATTAATGGGGTTCCTTCAGACTGTTTCTTAGTGTCATACGCAATTTATATATTTTTTTCAAAATAGAAGCACGAATAAACTGAAGTATTACAACTTCAAAAAGTCGTGCAATTTTTAATGAGACAACAATACGAAGGTTGTATGCAATTAGTGTATGTTCATTTTGAATATCAATCAATCAATGTTTCTTCCTTATTTACCTTTAAATATAATCTCTTCATTTCACAAAAAGCATAATTGTTTATTCCGAGGATTTGTTATACATTATTTCTTATGTAAACCTTAATATCGTTAAGGAAACTACTCTCATCTCAGCAGTAAACTGGAGAGAGCCCATGCTGTCTAATCAGTGTCTCCTTCCCTAGTGCCTAAATCTGAACGAAATAAACATTTGCTTCCCCCACACCAAAACACTCTTCTAAAAGACATTAAGAAAAAATAACTTTAATTAAGCCTCCGTTAAGAATATACAAATAGCATTACCAACCACCAAACCTTGCTCAAATATTGTTATCGAGTTGGAATATTATCAAGGTGAACACATATTCCATGAGGTAGTTGGATAGATGGACCCCTTAGGTTGGGACATAGAAAATGCTCCTGCCATTTTGCTTGTAAAACCTAAAGCAATTATCCACATTCTATACAGTTGCAAAACCAAATTCATCAGAAGATTTGGTAAGTATTAATTAAGAATAGAAATATAATACATAAACTATATTCGACAAATAAATGTTGCAAACAAGAAAACAGGAACAATAACTAATACAAACCTCCAATCAGCTTACTCGGTCATTACAAAGTGAGTTAAATTCTACACTTAAAGAGTGATAAAAAAATGCTATAAACAAAATCTCCACCCCTTTTTGTACACCCTAATAATCAAGAAGATAAATACAACTAGAATGACCAAAAGCCAACCAACATTTGTGCAGTTACAATTTGCGCAGTTCATTCATTTGTGCTATATGAATAGGTATCTTCCCGGATATGTGACAGTTCCTCAGCATCCTACACAAATCAAATTTGTGTCAATAATATTGTCGAAGAAAGAAAGTGAAATAATTTAATATACATATTTCTTTCACAATCATCACTTCATTAGTACGACTCACAATAATCTCAAGTCTGTCATGTTTTTTAGGTTAGGAAATTCTAAGCCCCCTCCATTTAAGTCGCTAATAATGCTGCATATTAACACAGGCGGCTTTCAACAGTAATTAATTTATTGCAAAAATTAGGAATGCTTCTGAAACAAGCAACAGAAGAAGAGGTTAAAAGCACTAGTAACTCACAGTTGAGTTAAATTGCTCAAGACAGAAATGCTAGAAGGTATTGGCCCTTCAAAACCACTAGCTTGAATCTCTCTGTTATTACACAAATAAAACGAATTAAAATTTCACTTGCAAGGTTTACTTTCAAAACTCTTATCAAGTTAGAAAAAACTAAAATAATATGCAATTTAGAGAACTTACAACATTTGAAGTTGTTTCCAACTTTGAAAACTAGGTAGTTTCCCCATGAAATTGTTGTTGTTTAGCCTACTGCATAGGCCATTAAGATCCTACCCTCTAAGAGCTCTGTTTTACCACGAATAAAAGAGGGTTTTTAATATCAAATGGTACGTCAAATCTCAAAACAAGGTGTTGCAAATAATTGATACAGTTTCAATATCATGAAGAATATGAAAATAATAAAAGGTTAAAGAGAGATAAAATAATAAAAAATAGCACATCTTTGATAACCGTATGCAATCAACAAGTGCTAATAAATAGCCAACTCTCAAAAGACCAAAATCTCATCATATTGCCACCATATGTATCATTATTGCAATAAGCAGCACTGAATTGACACTAAATATGTAAACTGGCCATATTTCTTTCCAAACACATTACTCGTCATGTACAGTCCCTAGATATCTTAGGAAATGCCACAAAAAAATAAATTAAGAATGATAGATAATCCATAAACATTGAGGTCTTCTTGAAATCATCTACACTTGTATTTTGTTTGTTTAAAAATAATGATTATGCAAAGAATATGCTTATTTTATTGCTAATTAGTAACCAACTCCAGTTGAATTACTTCTACCATCATCATGGATGGGGAAATATTTAGATCTAATTAATCATCATATAAATAATTTGAGCAAGGAAAACATATATAATGACAAAAAACATACATGGTTTCGATGTAGGTGCTGACCTGTATACGTACTGGGTCGGAATGGCATACAAATCTTTGGCGAAGTGATTCAAGGTGGGTGCTAACCTCTCGCACCAACACCTCTTTGCAGTTGGAATTGAAGCAAAGTTTGGGTGAATTGAAGCAATATCTCTTATTCGGAGTTGAAAATGAACGAAAATGAAAGGACTTAAACCCTAGGAGAGTGAGAATCGAAGAATATAGAGGAGAGAAGAGTAGAGAATCGAAG
Source organism: Panax quinquefolius (assembly GCA_020205615.1). Taxonomy (NCBI): domain Eukaryota; kingdom Viridiplantae; phylum Streptophyta; class Magnoliopsida; order Apiales; family Araliaceae; genus Panax; species Panax quinquefolius. The sequence continues at coordinate 56,429,894 of CM035154.1, read as the reverse complement.
TAAATGGAACCGAGTTTGGGAATAGAGAAGAGTAGATGTGACGCCCCCAAAATAGGTATACATCACCCATCTTGGGTCGCCAAATACATGGTACAAAATTCAAATACAAACTTAATTTATACAATTGTTAAGTGACGTGCAGAATACGATAAAACATAAGCTGTGAGTTTTAATAAAAATATTGTCTCCTAGAAAAAATCCAAACTCAAATTCAATCCTCATTATATTTATTATCACACTAAATAGTGAGGACTACTACAACAACCATCTCGAACCGTCACTCCATTCCCCGACTAGTCCATGCTACGTTTTCATTTCCTTAAGAGAACAATGAAAGTAAAAGGGTGAGCTCAACTAGCCTAGTAAGAAATATTATAACTACGATAATGCAGAATAAATTATCATTAGCCTTCAATAGTGTTAAACGGATAAAATACAATAAACATCAAGTTTAGCTGCAGCGGAATAAGTAATCCATTAGAAGAGTCAAGTAGAGCATGATATCAACTATCTTTTATGATTTAAAAAGTTTATCATCAATTTTATCGCTGAGACTCAGCTTAATAAATAAACCACATCATCGAATCATCCCTGCACTACAGGCCAAAGATATTCATTAGTATCACGTCCATAAATTATCCATGCACTATGGGCCAAGGATATTCGTGTAATCATCAATGGTCATAATCATGCCAACAACTATCCATCATTGCACTACGGGCCAATGAGGACTTTTACCATATCATTTGTAACATTATGGGTCATGATTATACCAAATGATTCCTGGTCATAATCATACCGATCAACAGTCCATCTATGCACTACGGGCCAAAGATGACTTTCATTAAAATATAAGCATGAGGATGATGACAATGATATAAGAATTCAATTAAATGAAAGCAAATGATAAATTTTTAAAGATTTATAATTTAATTTATCTAGAATTAAAAAACGTCCAAATTGTCAACATGACACTGCTTTGTGGAGTAAAATTCAAGAATAATATTGTATCAAAAATGATTTGGACCGAAAAGAAATCAATTTTTTGTCATGAATAGTACCCCTGGTGAATAGTACCCGAGTGAATAGTACCCCGTGAATAATACTTCGGGAATAGTATCCCGTGAATAGTACTCCAACATGAAAAAGTTAAAACTTATCAAGAATGTTCAAAATAATATTTTCATAAAAAGATACTGGATGAAGCGCAAATTTCAAAGATATTCTACTAATTTCATGGAGTATAGAAGCCAAAACTTAAAAAAATGAGTGTAGAATTTGGAATCTGAAACGAAATAATATTACTTACATACTACAAAGTATGAAAGAAAATATTATTTCTTACGAGTATTGAAAAAAAAAATATCCCTTACCTTAAAAAGAAGAGTATTCCAACTGGTATAGCGGCGATATTCTTGAAGAAAACTTTCACTGTTTTCTAAACTTAAAGATTCCTAAAACTCAAAAGAAATACGCTCAATATTATAGAAGAAGAATTCATTGATTCTGGTGTGATTTTCAATTCTAAACTAAGCATCCTATTATAGGAGAATGGAATAATACTATTTAGAAAAGTTTTTCACGGACCAACAGTAAGATTTCGGACAAAAAATCACGGGCGGAAGAAAAATCGTGTGATTTTTCTAATTTGATACTATGCACTTACTATGCAAATGTTATGCATAATAAAATATAATATATTCCATTTTTCATGGAAAAAAAAACTAATAATATATATATATATATATATATATATATATATATATATATATATATAACCTTTGCCTTACGACAAAGGAAAACACATACACACACCTAATTTCCAAAATCCACCCACATTATTCCACCCATACAATCATATGGAACATCAACACACACACACACACACACACACACAATTCCCTTCCTTTCAAGACATCTTCCCCTCACCCCCCCTTTCTTTTCCCACCTCACACACACACACATGTCAAATATATATATATATATATATATATATATATACACACACACACATATATATATATATATATATATACACTTTATAACTTCCTTCCGTTTATTTAGAAAAATAAGTAAGTGGGGGTCCAAATAATATGTCAAATTTTACAACAAATACTTCATAAAAATCCCCTCAATATTTTTAACAACATTTATTCATCATTATTATAACCCACAATATTAACAACCAGATCGTTCCCAGGAAATAGGGGTCTTTTTGATAAGGATTTCTCCCTATTGGCGCGCAATTAGGTGACCAAACCCCTTTCCTCGACAAAACTTTCTAGACATTATTAATTATGCAAATAATAATATGAATAACTTTTCATCTCAATTATTGATTTAATAATATAAAATATTGACAATAATTGAATCAAATAACGTGAGATACTTATGCAATAATTACTGTAAAAATAATTGAATAAAACTGAGTGACTTCTCACGTAAACATCTATAATCAATACTGTGTGCTACTATACAACCACGCGTATTACTGTACTTTTACCATCGGGTATTTCAACAGTTAACGGTAAAACTTTCGCTGTTATTTTCATAAAAAATATTTCTGTCATTTTCTAACTCTGAAAATAATTCTGTTATGGGGTCCACCAATGATTGTGCCGTCGTACGAATATTCCCAGTTAAAATGAATATTCCCCGACCAATCGAATATTTTATGACAACTTAAATACTTTGCAAAATTTATAAATACTACCCACAAATATAACATTATATCAAATCCACACAATAATATTCGAAAATATAATTCGAGAAAAATTAATCTTTTATTCATGAAAGTTGGGGTCTTACAACCTCCCCTTCTTATGAAATTTTGTCCTCAAAATTGGGGTACGTACCTGGTATATCGAAGAGATGAGGATACCTTGATTTCATTTCAAATTCTAACTCCCGGGTCATTTCCTCAACATCATGGTTTCTTCACAAAACTTTGACTTGAGGTATAACCTTGGAGCGTAGAATATGTTCCTTCTTATCAAAGATTTTAACAGGTACCTCTTTATACGTTAAATCTTCTACTATTTCGTCCGGTTCTAACTTAATAATGTGGTTAGGGTCTTCCACATATTTACGTAACATAGATATGTGAAAAATGTTATGAACACAAGACATAATTGGTGGTAAAGCGAGTCTATAGGCCACAGTTCCTACTCGATCGAGGATTTCAAATGGGCCAATGAATCGAGGATTGAGCTTTCCTTTCTTTCTAAATCTTGTAACTCTTTTCTATGGAGTAACACGTAACAACACATGATCACCAACATTGAATTCTACGTCCTATTGATGAAGATCAACATAACTCTTTTGTCGATCTTGTGAGGTTTTTATACGTTGTCGGATCATTTGAATATTTTCCGTAGTCATACGTACCAACTCTGCTCCCCACAACGTTGCTTCACCCACCTCATCCCAGCATACTGGAGAACGACACTTGCGTCCATACAACGCCTCAAATGGAGTCATGCCAATATTTGCTTGATAACTGTTATTGTAGGAAAACTCCACCAATGGCAAGAACTTGTCCCAACTTCCTTTGAAGTCAAGGACATAGAATCTTAATAGATCTTCAAGAGTTTGAATAGTCCTCTCCAACTGCCCGTCCGTTTGAGGATGAGAAGCTCAACTGAATCGTAAATCTGTGCCCATAGCTTTTTGCAAACTAACCCAAAATCGTGAAGTAAATCTTGGGTCTCGATCAGAAACTATGGTTACTAGCATACCATGCATTCTTACAATCTCATTTATGTAAATGCGAGCAAGACGTTCAAGTGAATAAGTTTCTCGTATAGGTATGAAATGAGCAGACTTGGTCAATCTATCAACAATGACCCAAATCGCATCTATGCCTTGAGAAACCTTGGGAAGACTAGTAACAAAATCCATGGTAATGTGCTCCCACTTCTATTTTGGAATTTCAAGTGGTTGCAATGGACCTTTTGGCACTTGATGTTCCGCCTTGACACGTTGACAAGTTAGACACCTTGAGATAAACTCCACGATCTCTCTCTTCATATTGCTCCACCAAAATATATGTCGAAGATCACGATACATTTTGGTACTCCCAGGATGGATTGCAAATGGTGTGTTGTGTGCCTCCATCATGATTTTATACTTTAAATCAATGTCTTTAGGAACACAAATTCTGGAGTTGACTCGAAGTATTCCTTCTTCATCGATTCTTGCTTCTGAAATAACACCTTCTTGCACTTTCTTCTTCATACGCATCAACTCCAGATCTATAGCTTGAGAATCTTTAACTTTATCGATTAATGTCAATTCTACTCGTATATTTGACATCATAATGTGGGTCCCTGAAGTCTTTAACTCTATCTCCATCCTTTGCAAGTCATATAAAATGGGCCTTTACGTTGACAATATCACACTCGTACCCGCATATGATCTTCTACTCAACGTGTCAGCTACCACGTTCGCTTTTCAAGGATGGTATTGAATAGTATGATCATAATCTTTCAATAGTTCGAGCCAACGTCGTTGTCGCATATTGAGTTCCTTTTAGGTGAAGAAATATTTGAGGCTTTTATGATCGGTATAGATCTCCACCTTCTTCCCATACAGGTAATGCCTCCAGATTTTAAGCTCAAAAACGACTGCTACCAACTCTAGATCGTGAGTAGGATAATTCCTCTCATATTCTTTGAGTTATCGTGAGGCATAGTCTATGACTTTCCCATGTTGCATGAGAACACATCCTAACCCTCTGCATGAAGAATCGCTGTAGATGAAAAATCCCTTTGAACCAGATGGTATTATCAGAACATGTGCTGAAATGAGTCTCCTCTTGAGTTCTTGAAAACTCTTCTCACATTCCTCGCTCCAACCGAATTTTGTATCTTTCTGAGTTAGCTAAGTTAATGGAGTAGCGATTCGAGAAAACCCTTCTATGAATCTCCGATAATAACCAGCTAAGCCGAGAAAGCTAAGTACTTCAGTCACTAACTTAGGTTGCTCCCAGCTTTGAATTTCTTCAATCTTTGTCGGGTCAACAGATATTCTGTGATTTGATATCACGTGCCCAAGGAATGCTACTTTCTCAAGCCATAACAAGCATTTCTTTAACTTGGCATAAATCTTGTTTTCACGAAGCTTTTAGAGTATCAGCCTCAAGTATTGCTCATGATCTTCACGACTTTTGGTGTAAATGAGGATGTCATCAATAAAGACGACCACAAAATGATCCAAATATTCCTTGAATACACGATTCATCATATCCATGAAGGCGGTAGGAGCATTAGTCAATCCAAAAGATATGACTAGGAATTCGTAATGTCTGTACCGAGTTCTAAAAACAGTCTTTGGAATGTCATCAGTTTTAATCTTTAACTGATGATATCCGGAATGAAGATCGATCTTTGAAAAGAATTTAGCGCCTTGCAATTGGTTAAATAGGTCATCAATGCGAGGCAACATGTACCTATTTTTGATGGTGACATGATCCAACTCCCGATAATCAATACAAAGTCGCATACTTCCATCTTTCTTCTTTACGAAGGGAACAGGAACACCCCAAGGAGACGTACTAGGATGAATGAAACCGATGTCTAACAATTCTTGCAGTTGGGTTTTTAACTCCTGAAGTTCAATAGGATCCATTCGGTATGGGGCTTTGGAAATGGGTTTTGTATCGGGTAAGATCGATACAAAATTTAATTTCACGCTCTGGGGGGTAGGCCAGGAAGTTCTTCGAGGAATACGCCATGAAATTTATTAACAATAGAAATATCATTCAAATCTGACGTATTTTTGTTTAAATCTGTGACATGGTCTAAGAAAGCTTGACATCTATTTTTTAATAAACGAATAGCTTTATGGCTTGATATAACAGTAAGCTTGAATTCGCATAATAGGTTGGTTAGGAATATGAAAGCTAACAACCTTACAAAAATAATAAATTTTAGCATGATGAGTGGTTAACCAATCAATCCATAAAATCACATCAAATGCAAGTATTTTCAAAGAGATAAGATCGACAGGTAATGTGCGGTTGCCGATTTGAATCAACTAAGACTTATAAACAGTGGATGTAATGAAGGTTTCTCCGAACGGAGTTTCAATAGATAAGTCAAAGTCTAATTTCTCCGGAGTTAAATTTAAACGTTGAGCACAAGCGAGAGAAATAAAAGAATGGGTAGAAATGGTATCAAATAAGGTATAGACTTCGCTAGAGTTTATGATTATCTTACCCGTGATGACCTCGTTCGGGTTACTCACTTTTTGGGAGGTCATGAAAAACGCTCTCCCTTGAACTATCGGCTTTGACTTGTCTGGGAAGGCATTTGGTTTCACCATCCCAACTGGACTTGGCTTCGCTACACAAAAAAATTGAGCTAGGTGACCTTCTCTTCCGTAATTATAACATGCTTTGGACTGCATCGTGCAGTTTGGACTGATGTGTCCCTCCCCTCCGCATTTGAAGCATACGTTTGGTGGTCGTTCTCCTTCCTTAACAATGATTGTTGGTGATAATGTCTTTCCATCATTATTAAATCTCCTCTTCTTGAAATTTCCACATCTATTGTCTTGGCCATGATTACCACCGAAGTGGTTACCATTTCTTGCATGTTGATTCCCTCCACGTTTGTTTTCACCGCTTCGATGACTACTACCACTGGTATTATCATTTTGTCGGCTGCTCTCTCTTAGTTGGGTTGACTCATTATCGCGCTCTAATAACTGTGTCCTATTCACAACATCTGAATACAAGCAAAGTTTATGAGAAATGAGGTATTGACGTATTTCGGGTTTCAAACCTCGTAAAAACATTCGCATCATTCTTTCCTCATTATCAACCAAATGGGATGCAAACCGGGATAACTCAGTAAACTTAGCCTCTTACTGCGACATGGTCATATTGTTTTGCTCTAGTTTGATGAACTCTACCTCCTTCATATGACGAATACTTTCGGGAAAGTACTTGTCATTGAATAATTCTTGGAACTTCTCCTAAGACATCTTTAGTGCGGCAGGTTGAGTATGTTTTACAGATTCCCACCAGTAATCTGCCTCTCATCGCAACATGAAGTTGGTAAAGGGAACCTTTTGCTCCTCGGAGCATCCCAAGACATCAAATATCTTGCTGATCTACTTTATTCACGTCTCTGCCTTAAGTGGTTCTGGCTTTCCCCAAAACTTTGGTGGTCCCAGCTCCTTGAACTGCTTAGCGGTGACCATCCGAGACTTGCCAGTGTTTCCACCTGCATTTTGCACAGGAGTCTCTCTCGCCTGATGTTGCATGAATTGCAGAAAGCCTCTGAACATCCCATCGTTCAGCATTTGGTTGGTGTTGTTGTTTACATGAGGATTGTTGCCTTCCTGATGCACATTTTCCTAGTTATTGATCTGTGGTGACTCAACGGTCTCCTGTGCTCCATTGCTTATCTCAATATTTTCAGATGCCATTTTCAAATACTGCCACAAAATAAGGGTTAATATACATACCACATAATACCCCTATATTCTGACCGACCAATTAAATAACAAATAAACTTAGGTAGGTCATACTAGCAAAGGATTTCCCCGTCTCTCCCCCTAGTTCTAGTCTCACATCTCAGCCAGGGATCATATCCCTAAGCTTTGATACCAACTGTAACACCCCCAAAATAGGTATACATCACCTATCTTGGGTCGCCAAATACATGGTACAGAATACAAATACAAACTTAATTTATACAACTGTTAAGTGTCGTGCAGAATATAACAAAACATAAGTTGTGAGTTTTAATACAAATATTGTCTCCTAGACAATATCCAAACTCAGATTCAATCCTCATTACATTTATTATCACACTAAATAGTGAGGACTACTAAAACAACCATCTCGGACTATCACTCCATTCCTCGACTAGTCCCGGCTACGTTCTCATTTCCTAAAGAGAACAATGAAAGCAAAAGGGTGAGCTCAACTAGCCCAGTAAAAACTATTATGACTAAGATAATGCAGAATAAATTATCGTTAGCCTTCAACAGTGTTAAAATGATAAAATACAATAAACATCAAGTTTAACTGCAGCGGAAAAAACAATCCATTAGAAGAGTCAAGTAGAGCATGATATCTACTATCTTCTATGATTTAAAAAATTTATCATCAATTTTATCGCTGAGACTCAGTTTAATAAATAAACCACATCATCGAATCATCTCTGCACTAGAGGCCAAGGATATTAATTAGTATCATGTCCACAAATTATCCATGCACTACGAGCCAAGGATATTCTTGTAATCATCAATGGTCATGATCATGCCAACAACTGTCCATCAATACACTACGGGCCAATGAGAACTTTTACCACATCATTTATAACATTACGGGTCATGATTATACCGAATGATCCCTGGTAATAATCATATCGATCAACAGTCCATCTATGCACTACGGGCCAAAGATGAATTTCATAACAATATAAGCATGAGGATGATGACAATGATATAAGAATTCAATTAAATGAAAGCAAATGATAAATTTTTAAAGATTTATAATTTAATTTATCCAGAATTCAAAAACGTCCAAATTGTCAACATGATACTGCTTTGTGGGGTAAAATTCAAGAATAATATTGTATCAAAAATGATTTGGACCGAAAAGAAATCAATTTTTGTCATAAATAGTACCCCAGATAAATAGTACCCGGGTGAATAGTACCCCATGAATAGTACTTCGTGAATAGTACCCCGTGAATAGTACTCCAACATGAAAAAGTTAAAATTTATCAAGAATGTTCAGAATAATATTTTTCTAAAAAGATACTAGATGAAACACAAATTTCAAGGATATTCTACTAATTTCGTGGAGTATAGAAGCCAAAACTTAACAAAATGAGTGTAGAATTCAGAATCTGAAAGGAAATAATATTACTTACATACTACAGAGTATGGAAGAAAATATTATTTCTTACGAGTATTGAACAAAAATAATATCCCTTACCTTAAAAGGAAGAGTATTCCAACTGGTATAGCGGGGATATTCTTGAAGAAAACTTTCACTGTTTTCTACACTCAAAGCTTCCTAAAACTCGAAAGAAATACACTCAATATTATAGAAGAAGAATTCTCTGATTCTGGTGTTATTTTCAATTCTAAACTAAGCATACTATTTATAGGAGAATGGAAGGATACTATTTAGAAAAGTTTTTCACAGACCAACAGTAAGATTTCGGATGAAAAATCACGGGCGGAAGAAAAATCGTCTGATTTTTCTAATTTGATACTATGCACTTACTATGCAATTACTATGCATAATAAAATATAATATATTCTATTTTTATAAAAAAAATAAAACTATATATATATATATATATATATATATATATATATATATATATATATATAAAACCTTTGCCTTACAATGAAAGGAAAACACAAACACACGCCCAATTTCCAAAATCCACCCACATTATTCCACCAACACATTATTCCACCCATACAATCCTACGACACATCAACACACACACACACAATTCCCTTCCTTTCAAGACATCTTCCCCCACGCCCCTACCTTTCCCCCCCACACACACATGTGAAATATATATATATATATATATAATACGCATATATATATATATACACACTTTATAACTTCCTTCCGTTTATTTAGAAAAATAAGTAAGTGGGGGTCCAAATAATACGCCAAACTTTACAACAAATACTTCATAAAAATCCCCTCAATATTTTTAATAACATTTATTCATCATTATTATAACCCACAATATTAACAACCAGATCTTTCCCAGAAAAGAGGGGGCTTTCTGATAAGGATTTCTCCCTATTGGGGCGCAATTAGGTGATAAACCTTTCCTCGATAGAACTTTCTAGACATTGTTAATTATGCAAATAATAATATGAATAACTTTTCATCTCAATTATTGATTTAATAATATAAAATATTAACAATAATTGAATCAAATAACGTGAGATACTTATGCAATAATTACTGTAACAATAATTGAATAAAACCGAGTGACTTCTCATGTAAGCATCAATAATCAATACCGTGTGCTACTATGCAACCATGCGTATTACAGTACTTTTACCACCGGGTATTTTAACAGTTAACGGTAAAACTTTCGCTGTTATTTTCATAAAAGATATTTCTGTCGTTTTCTAATTCCGACAATAATTCCATTATGGGGTCCACCAATGATTGTGGCATCGTATGAATATTCCCAGTTAAAACGAATATTCCCCAACCAATCGAATATTTTTTGACAACTTGCATACTTTGCAAAATTTATAAATGTTACCCAAAACTATAACATTATATCAAATCCACACCATAATATTCGAAAATATAATTCGAGAAAAATTAATCTTTTATTCATGAAAGTTTTGGTCTTACAGTAGAGCCCTTATGCGTGATCGATTTGGGAGGGGAGAGCCTGGATCTGTGATTTGGGAGGGGAGAGCTTCGATCTGTGTTTTGGGAGGAGAGTAGAGAGGAGCCGTGTTTTTCTTTAAATAAATGGGCCAAACGACGTCATTTTGATATATTGTGTAAACAAAAAATTTGCAAGGCTGTGTACAGCCATTTTCCCCATATATATATATATATAATATTCTATTATTCTTCACATATATAACATATATAATATATATATATATATATATATGTGTGTGTGTGTGTGTGTGTGTGTGGTATAATTTTTGAGTTTGAGTAAGGAAAATTAAAACTTGTTCTTGGGTCATTCAACTATTTCAAATGCTGATTAGTTGGGTGAAGAGCCGTTGAATCCTGAAGTAGAATTTCGTCAGTGACCTTAGCACCGAGAAAAATTCTCCGATGGGCAAAATTTCTACTTAAAGATGGTGCACTGCACGCCTCTGCTCAACATAATTCGCTCTAAATCGATAAGTTTTATTTCTGCCCTTCTTTTATTTGTTAATTGAATCCAATATTTTATTCTTATTTCACCTACAATCATAAGTAGAAATTATGGATTCTGCTATGCTTACCGCCACTAAATTTGTCCCTGATTTGACCAAAGTTGAACCTTTTGATGGATCCAATTTTAAACGATGGCAAACCAAATTACTTTTTATTATGGATATTGCTAAAGTTGACCATGTTTTAACCAAACCAAAACCAGTTGAACCCCCTTATAATGCTACCGATGAACAAAAGAAAGAATATGAATCTTCTATTAGTACTTAGTCTTTTGCTGATAAAATTTGCAAGTCTATCATTCTCAACTCATTGTTGAATAAGCTTTTTGATATCTATTGTCTATATAAACATGCTGCTGAAATTTGGGATGCTTTAGTTTTGAAATATGTTATGGAAGATGCTGGTGTCAAAAAGTATGAAATTGGGAATTTTCTTAATTTTTACATGACCGATGAAAAAGATGTCTCTTCCTAAATTTATTCTTTTCATCTTGTCGTAGCGGAACTTAATAATGAAGGCATGACTTTACTTGCTCCTTTTGTTGTTGGCTCCCTTATAGAGAAATTGTCTGATTCTTGGAAATATCACAAGAATACTATGAAAAATAAAAGGAAAGACATGACCTTAGAGGAGTTAATTGTTCATATTCGTATTGAGGAAAAGAATAGAATTTTAGATAAAACTACCAAAGCCAAAGAGATGTCTTCCAAAGCAAATTTGGTTGATGATCGCAAACCTCGTCACCCATTCAACAAACATCCTAAACATGGGCATAGTTATAACCCCGGTCCGAAGGCAAAATCGAATCAGTTCAAACACAAAACCTCAAAACCTAAAGGTGATTGTTTCGTGTGTGGAAGGACAGGTCATCATGCTGCCTAATGCAAGTTCAAAAAGGGAAACAACCAGTCTGTTCCTCCGAGAACTAACTTAGTTGAGGCAGACAATACTATTGTGGCGGTTGTCTCCGAGGTAAACATGGTGACTGATAAAGAGGCATGGGTAGTGGATTCTGGTGCTACCAAACACATTTGTGCGAATCGTGGTGCATTCATCTCTTACACTCCCCTTGAGGAAAAAGATGAACATGTGTACATAGGCGATTTGAGGCCTGCACTAGTGTTGGGTAAAGGGAAAGTAAATTTAAAATTGACTTCTGGGAAGATCCTTTCTCTTACCGATGTTCTTCATATTCCTGAGATTAGTTAAAATCTCGTATCTGTTGGGATACTTGGGAAAGTTGGGGTTAAGGTTATGTTTGAATCTGATAAGGTAGTGTTAACCAAAAATGGGGTGTTTGTGGGAAAAGGGTATCTTAATGTTGGTTTATTTCATTTGAATGTACTTGAACTCATGAATAATAATGCTAGTACTTCTTTTGCTTACTTAGTTGAGTGTGATGATATTTGGCATACTGGATTAGGCCATGTGAATTACTCTTATATAAAAATGATAAAAATTTTGGAAATTTTAAAAGGTGTTAAAATTTCAAATACTAAGAAATGTCAAGTGTCTGTGGAAGCCAAAACTACTCAAAAGACATGTAAACCAGTACTTGTTAGAGAATCTGAACCTCTCAATTTAATTCATTCAGACTTATGTGATATGTCTAGAAATAGCTTAAAGTGTGGGGGTGTCTTGCTAAGGTAATGTTAATCCTGTTAGGATTCCGTATGATTCTTGTTTACATTTAAAAAAACATAAGGGACCTAGTGTATCTCAATCTGAGTATACCCAAATCATTGGTTGCTTAATGTATCTTACAAATTGCACAAGACCTGATATATCATATGCAGTTAATAGATTCAGTAGATACACTCATAATCCTAATAAGGATCATTGGACTGCTTTATATAGAATACTCAAGTATCTGCGAGGTACTATTCGATTTGGTTTGTATTATTGCGGTAATCCTAAAGTTATTGAGGGCTATAGTGATGCCAACTGGATCTCTGATTCAGATGAAATCAAATCCACAAGTGGCTATATATTTACCTTAGGAGGATGAGCAGTTTCTTGGAAGTCAACTAAACAAACTTATATAGCTCGCTCTACTATGGAGTCTAAGTTTATTGCCTTAGAGAAGGCAGGTTCTAAAGCAGAGTGACTCAGAAATTTTTTGGGAAATATTCCTTTGTGGACGAAACCAGTTCCATCTGTGTCTCTACATTGTGATTGCCAAGCTGCTATAGGCAGAGCTAAAAATAAGAGCTATAATGGCAAGAGTAGGCATATACGCCTAAAACATAATATTGTGAGACAACTATTATGTGATGGGATTATATCCCTTAAATTTGTAAGATCAGAGTTAAATCTTGCGGATCCTCTGACAAAGCTACTAAGAAAGAGGCTAGTGACCAATACATCGAGGGGGATGAGACTACTGTCTATTACAGAAATCAACAGTGATGGTAACCCAACCTATATGAATGGTAATCCCAGGAAGTAGGTTCATATGGGTAACAACAAGTCATTGGTTGATTGGTTGAGACACTATCCATTTTAAACATATTTGAGTTCATCCCTATGGTGTAGGATAGTGTAATTCTACAGTGTTAGAGGTTGAGTTATATACTCTTAATGTTTTCCATAATCCTATTGGCTGATGTGTTTAACTGTAGAACATATTTGATGGAAACACCTATATGAGTGTAGAGGTGGGGCCGCCTCTTATGAAAACAAGACATGTTTTCTAGAGCTCTCATGAATTTCAGGTACGGCGCAAGGCCAAAATGTGACAAATCGCATAGAACAACTTCTAGTAAAGTTTGTAGTGTGAGTAATATGATTACTGATTCATAATAAGGAAGAAGGTTCATATTTTCATTTCACCAAATTCCTGTGAATCGAGTCCTATTTACTGTATACATTGGTTCATAGTCCAAAAGACATCAGTGTTAACACTCTGCATTCTTATATTCCTTATTCGTTTATCTAATTTTTATATTTTACTTTGTAATATGTGGGGGATTTTTGTATTTTATACAAAATAATATATTACAAAGTTAAATAAAAATAAAAATATTCATATATTTTGGTGTTATAAAAGAGTTTAATGTGATAATTAATATATTTATGGAGATTTGTAACTGTTCAATATATATTAATTTTATGACTGTTGGAAAATTTTACTGTTGCCTTCTTTATTATATAAAGGAGAGGAAAGGCAATCATATGGACATATCATCTTTAGCAATTAGAAAAGGAGATAGACTAGTTGTTTTCATATAGTTTATATATAAATCTTGTACTTAGTGCTAATATATATATATAGTATTTTGTTCTTCCGTAACATATATATATATATATATATATATATATTCTATTATTCTTCACATATATAACATATATATATATATGTGTGTGTGTGTGTGTGTGTGTGTGTGTTTGTGTGGTATAATTTTTGAGTTTGAGTAAGAAAAATTAGAATTTGTTCCAGGGTCATTTAACTATTTCAAGTGTTGATTAGTTGGGTAAAGAGTTGTTGAATCCTGGAGTAGGATTTTGCGACGCCCCCAAAATAGGTATACACATCACATTCTGAGTCTCCAAATACATGGTACATAATTCAAATACAACTTCTTTTATACAACTTTTAAGTGTCGTGTAGAATACGACAAAACATAAGTTGTGAGTTTTAACACGAATATTGTCTCCTAGACAATATCCAAACTCAAATAAGTCCTTATTACAATTATTATCACACTATTTTATAGAATAGTGAGGACTACTATAGCAACCAGCTTGGACCATCACTCCATTCCTCGACTAGTCTCAGCTATATTCTCATTTCCTGAAGAGAACAATGAAAGAAAATGGTGAGCTTAACTAGCCCAGTAAAGAATATTATGAGTAAGATAATGCAGAATAAATTATCATTAGCTTACAACAGTGTAAAACTGATAGAATACAATAGACAACAAGTTTTAGATCAACAACTGCAGCGAAAATAACAATCCATTAAAAGAGTCAAGTAGAGCATGATATCTACTATCTTCAATGATTTAAAAGTTTATCATCAATTTTATCGTCTAGACTCAGCTCAATAAATAATCCATATCACTGAATTATCCATACACTACGGGCCAAGGATATTCATAATTATTACAACCACGAATCATCCATGCACTACTGGCCAAGGATATTCATTATTATCACCAATGGTCATGATCATGCCAAACAACAATTCATCTTTGCACCCTTTTCCAAAGAGAACCCATGGCCATTATTGGTCGATTTCGCAATCAATGAATACGTACAAGTATACACGGCCAACAAGTAAGAAAGTGATAAGATAGAGTGTCGAACCCACAGAGAATTCTAATCAATAAATTCCAACTACTAGTACTGTATCAATCCAATTTTATTTAAACAACCATAAAATGTGATTTTTATAATTAAGAAAATTAAATTAAACAATAAAAAGGAGATTATTCTAAAATAAATCAAATAAACAAAACTAAGATTTGAATGAATGAATTCAGATAAATAAGGATTAAGACTTCAATATCCCCAATTATGAACTATAAATCAATTATTCAATTATCCCAATTATTATACCTACTGAATTGTTAACAGGAATTCTCAAATGCCAAAAGTCCTTTTCCAAGTGATCAATTGACTTCTATTTAATCCAGATTAATCTTGCTATATTCCTATGTAAAACAATTGAATTAAACTCCTTCAATCCCAATTCCTTATGTGTTACATGCGGTGAACAGATATTTCCATTCAATTCTCAAACCTAATTATTCGCTATGCAAATAACTAAGTCACATGTCATCATGCCCAGTTCTAACCCTAGAATTCCTCTTTCAATTCCTTCTAGAGTAACAAGGTAATTACTGGCCAAATAATTAATCAATTAGCACAAGGCAAGATAAACAATTCACTTCAACACAAATAACTGGAATAAATCAAATAATTAATTCATGGCCATAAAGGTTCAATTGAAATCTTAATTTAAGAAATTAGTCCCATGAAAAATTAAAACCAACAATTTTTGAAAAATCATCCTTAAAGAATTACACAAATTGAAAGAATGAAGAAGAATAAAACTCTAGAGCCAATCCTTCAATCTTCAAGTAATTCCTTGCTTAGCCTCCAATTGTGATTGATAAGTCCTCATTCAATCAAAATAGCCCTTATATACTCCACTTATCCAACCATAATCCTTTTTCAACTCAACTTGTCAAATAACCTCTTCTTTAATGCAAGTCAAACGCCTAGTTAACGCGGCGTCCCCGGTCATTCTTTGCCACGACCCGGTATACGGCGCTAAGTGTAGTTCAAATCCTAAGCGCCCTTTGACATGATTTGACTCTATTTACAATAATGCCATTAAACAGCCAAAACTCCCGAATCGCCCCTTCAGCTCCCAAATCTGTAAAATAACAACTAAACACAGTAAAAATGTTTCTAAATGACTTGAGAATACAATAATTTAAGCCCATGTGTATCCAATTCATGGGTATATTACCCAATCATCAAATACCCCCAAACTTAAATCGTTGCATGTCCTCAAGCAACAAGACAAAAAAAACACGAAAAATTAACCACCATGCAAATGCAAACTATCTATATGTTCTTAATTCTAGCAATCCAATAGCACACATATATTCATAGGCCTCAGAAAAATCACAAAAACATGCTAATACATCATGTTAAGGCAGTTCAATAATATCCCAACAATTAATGAATCTAAATCTGTTATTACTGATACTGTGAGTGTGTGTTCAACAACCATGCTAACCAATGAAAGGCAGAAATATGATAGATAATAAATTTCTTAGTAAGCATCATACAGTGTAAACTTGAGAACTCATCAAATAAGCTTGATTCGGCTGAACTCAAACAATTACCAAAGTTCAAGGGTCAAAATGGAATACTTATGCTTTTTTTTATTATGGGGGCTTTTGCACTTTTCCGCTTTATTATTACTTTTTTTTTCGCCATGACTAAGTATTGTCTTATTCCCTTAGGCTTTTCAGTGTTACCTTAACGAGCTTTCGACCAACGACTCCCAAGCCATTAAGACCTTAGGGCGCTAGGTGTAGCGACAATCCCCTCGGGCTTACTTACTCAAGTAACAAAGGCCACAAAACTAGACAAACATGCCACAATTTTTTTAAAGCTTATATATTCCAAATATTTTCCCCCAAACTTGAGTTTATGTCTAAATTCAGTCTTCACTAGCTATTCAAATTGTTCCTTTATTTCACTAGCATTCATCCTTTAGAAGTCTATTATCTATCCATTTAATACTTCCTTAGCCAACATGGTCATTTTTTAAAACGTGCTATCCTTATAATATCAGTGTCAAACAGATAAAGATTATACTTTTGTCAAGAAAATAATATCACTAACTTCACAATCCTTACTAGACTTGTTCATGCAATTTTAATTTCATCATTGACCCCAAACATACGTACTATCAAAAGCTGGAATTAACATGCAATCCGAATTAACATGCAATCCTAAATACAACATTTAACCAACAATAACAATTCAAATTATCCACAGACTATTAACAATAACAATCTACTAATGCAAATAGAAATTAACTACCCCCAAACTTATCTAGAGCAATGTCCTCATGCGAAAAATAACACAAAATAAAACAGAGGACTTCCCTAACGAGCTTATGCCTCGGGTGGAGCATCATCATCCTCGCTCATCTCTAGATCAAAAGGGGGAAATATAGACAGAATAGGAGCGAGAGGGAAGCGGTCGAGATTAACATTCTCTAAAGGAACAGATTGAGGCGTTCATGGCATTACAGGCAAAGAAATTGATCAACCAAGTACTTGTAGATCACGTCTTGACATTCAGACAAGCGGATATTCTGGGACTCCAGGTTGTAAAACTAGCCGTCAATTTCCCGTTGGACAGCTTCAGGAACCACACCACGATGAGCTGTTGAGGAAGGACCATAAGTAGGTGGAGCTTGAGGTTGTGGAGCTTGTGTAGCTTCAACTTGGGGAATTATAAAACCCAATCCCCTAGGGTGGTTTTCCCCACCTGTCCACACTTTATACCTACTTATCAACTTATGGTCCAAAACTGGCTATGGCGTTTGAATCATCTCATCGGATTTCCATTTGACCCCAAACTTGGCACATAAAACGCAAATTAAAGACGGATGGGATAAACCTCCTGTGGTTCCTCGTCGTGACGCTCGGAGAATGGACTGCTAGATAAGGTGGCCGACATTAATTTTGAAGCCTTTAATTATTGAATATAACAGCACCACTCGCTCCTTGGTAACATGACTCACATGTGTGCATGGCATGAGTTTGGCGTAGATAAAAGCATACCATGCCTTCTCTTATAAACTTAGATTAGAAAGCGGGAAAGTCATGCTGCCACGTTCATGCACTGTCCATGTGGTGCCCTGTTGACAAAGCTCGCTAATTATCTTTTTATAGTCCGACCCATAACTCACAAGACTAGCATACTCATCGTTCAGTCCCTTTAATGGCAGTTGATAGCGCTCGTTTATGTCCTCTTCGCCAATTTTAACAGTTTTGCCCCTCACAAACACCCCATAGTGGAAGTGCTCGGGCACGTTGGCGTAGAACTCTTTGACAAGCGCAATCACTTTGGATCGGGTTGCATTGATGAGAGGAACCAATTCTCTCTCGGCTATCATAACCGCTATGTCCCTGTCTTTGGATTGATCGGGCCTTAAACCTCATTCGGGGATGAGAGAGCGGGTAGCCATCTTATTGTAGCGTTCCTGTGCCTCGGCGGAAATAAACCTTCGATTATCAAATTTTGGTGGAGTCGAGGCAGAACCGGAACCTTCGTCGCGTTGACACTTTGAAGCCATGTAAAATTTTTTGCAAGATTTTGCATTCACATATATTTAAATTTAGCATAATGCGATTAGAGATATATGTATGCATAACACTACCCCCAAACTTTGAAATGATATGCATGCTATGTGTGCAAGGTTGTGGGTGTGGGGATACACATAGGCTCGCATGGAGTGCAAAAGTGATCAAGCATGTGTATTCTTCATTTAATGACAAACATTGAGTAAAGCCACACAAGTTACGCTCAAGAGAGATGACATGTAAAACAATATTACTCCTTGTATGCATCCATATAATTTTCACCCCGCCATAGTGATATATATGTGTGACAGGGACTTATGGTCTTGGGGTGGCAAAATGGCAAGTGAATTTAGTGTATGGGTAGGTTGATATGTGCGAATGTAACCATGAGTCTTGAGTTAGGCAAAACATCAAACACCATGTGGGCAATTCATCTTTAGTTGAATCAATATGGATTTTTAGTAAGTCACACCCCTAACAGCTTAATCATCACATCTCGCTTGATATCCCAATCAAAAGAATGATTCACATACAAAGAATATGAGACATGCAAGATCGAAGAAGAAGAACATCACTCTCTAGATGTTAGAGAATGTGAATCAAGATGAATAGAGAATTACCATTCGCTCAATTACAAGGTTTGATTCCACAATAATTTAACTATCATTCATTACATACCTTTGAAGATGGGCGTGATCGATGAAAATTATTGAACACGGTGATCAAAGATAAACGAGATTTGAAATCGTGTCTTGAGTTATCTGAGATATCAACCATTCAAGTTTCAGATTACCATGTGAGATTATTAGAGTCGTGTGAGAGAAAACATGAGAAGGCGTAATGATAATTGAAGAGGGAGAGGTGTAACCGATTCGGTATTTAAGTTTTTGTAGGATTCTCGATTTTAAACCGCATTGCCATATTTGGTTTTCATCTTGTTTAGAGCACCGGGCGCTGGTATGCAAAGTTCTGGTCAGCGAGCTTCAGCGCCGAGGCGCTGGAAAATAAGCATGATGGAGCGCCGAGGCGCTATATCTATATAAGATCTATTGGCTTCAGCCACGGGCGCTGTGATCCTTTATATGGGGAGCGTCGCTGCGCTTGGCTTGCTCGACTCGACCAATAGCTTCTTTGTTGTGCATTTTTTCTGGAACAATGAATGCAAGAATGTTGTTAATCAAGCTTGTCTATCAATAATTAATATAACATTAACTAAATTGAGATAACAACTAATATAATTGAATTAAATTAAAATAAAGTAACATCATGTGTGTTGGGTCCCTATAGTGCTTGGCTTAAAAGTCGTCACCGACTTTCCTTTGATCCTTAATTGGTCTTTGGGTTGGAGAGGTACATGGACCGTGGATTGCCGTTCGATGGATCCACTCCAGTAATGTTTAAGTCATTGACCGTTCACTTTAAATTTGTGTTTTGAATTCGGTTCCTCGACTTCGATGTTTCCATGTAGAGCGACAGATATAATCGTGAAAGGTCCCGACCAACGAGATTTTAATTTTCTAAGAAATAAACGCAATTGTGAATTGAAAAGCAAGACTTGTTGGCCCGGTTCAAATGTCCGATCAAGAATTTTCTTATCGTGCCAGGCTTTGACTTTCTCCTTGTAGAGTTTTGTGTTCTTATAAGCATTGAACCAAAATTCGTCCATCTCATTTAATTACAGTAACCTTTTCTCACCCGCTGCTTGTAGATCGAAATTAAGTTTTTGGATGGCCCAGTGTGCACTGTGTTCTAGTTCGACCGGGAGATGACATGCTTTTTCGTACACCATCTTGTAGGGTGACATGCCTATAGGATTCTTATACGTTGTTCGATATGCCCATAAGGCATCGTCAAGACGCAAGGACCAATCTTTTCTTGACGGATTGACCACCTTTTCCAGAATTCGCTTGACCTCTCTATTGGAGACTTTTGCTTGACCATTCATTTGGGGATGGTACGCGGCAGCAATTTTATGACGAACCCCATACTTCATAAGCAATTTATTGAACTGCTTATTACAGAAATGGGTTCCCTCATCACTTATTATCGCCCTCGGCGTCCCAAATCGAGTGAAGATATTTTTCTTTAAAAATCGTAAGACAACCTTGGCATCATTTGTGGGTAAAGTTGTGGCTTCTACCCATTTAGATACATAATCTACCGCCAACAGAATGTACTGATTATTGAACGAGGATGGGAAAGGTCCCATAAAATCGATTCCCCACACGTCGAATTGTTCAACCTCCAAAATTGTGTTGAGTGGCAATTCATTGCGCTTGGAGATATTACCTACACGCTGGCACCGATCACACTTCAAAGACATAGAGGTAAGCATCTTTGAAATAGAAGGCGAGAAAATCCTCGATTGTAACACCTTGGCTGCTATTTGATCACCGAAATAATGGCCTCCGTAATCTGACGAGTGGCAATGACCTAGTATGCTGTCCATCTCTTCATGTGGCACACAACGTCTAATTATTTGATCCACACAGGCCTTAAACAGAAATGGTTCATCCCAATAATACTGTTTAACATCGTGGAGGAACTTCTTTCATTGTTGTGAGTTCAAATCCGATGGTAACACCTTAGCAACCACGTAATTCACGTAATCTGCATACCATGGCAATATTGTTGTTACTCGGAGAAGCTGTTCATCCGAAATTTCTCATTGATCATTACGTTATCTTTTTTCTGTATCTCTGCGTTTTCCAACCGAGAAAGATGATCCGCCACCTGATTTTCGGTACCTTTTCTATCCTGGATCTCCAAATCAAATTCTTGCAGCAACAATACCCACCATATTAACCGTGGTTTGGCATCTTTCTTCTTAATCAGGTATTTAATGGCAGATCAGTGTAAACAATAACCTTGGTCCCTATGAGATATGCTCTGAACTTGTCGAAGGCAAATACCACAGCAAGTAATTCTTTCTCTGGTCGGTAGTTCAATTAAGCATTTGTTAACGCTTCTTTGCTAGAGTAGTAGATTGTGTGAAAAATCTTATCGTGACGTTGTCCCAACACATCTTGCTCCAATCTGCGTACTTTCATCAAGCGCCACACATCAATTCGAATTCAGTAACGACTAATCCAAGCGCCACAATAATTGGCGTTGAGACCAATTTCTTCTTTAAGCATAAGTCAAATCACACCGAACACGAAGAAATCATCCATAAATACCTCCAAATTTCAAATTTTCTACCATATCGGAGAAGATCGCCATCATGCGGCGTTGAAAGGTTTTTGGGTGCATTACATAACCCAAAAGACATACGCCAAATGAAATGCAAATGTCTGGTAGGGCATGTGAATGTAGTTTTCTCTTGATCCTCAGGGCTATAGCAATTTGGTTGTATCGGAAATAACCATCTAGAGACAATAGAATCGATGTCCCGCTGCTTTATCTAACATCCGATCAATGAGCGGCAAGGGAAGTGATCCTTGTGTGTGGCTTTATTCACTTGCGGTAGTCCATACATACTCTCCATCCCAGAATCGATTCTAGTAAGGATGAGTTCATTAGCTTCATTCTTCACCACTTTGTCATACCCCTTTCTCTTGGTACGCATTTATACGGGACTCACCCATGAAGGCGTCAAGAGATTGGGTAAATAATGTCGGCATCCAACCAGTTTATGATCTCCTTTTTCACCACATCCTTCATAATGGGGTTTAGCCTTCTTTACAGCTTAATGGTTGGTTTTTCCCCCTCTTCCATTAAAATCTTCTTATGCATACAATATGATGGACTAATTCCCGAGTATCCGCTTATAGTCCACCCAATTGCTGTTTTGAACTCTCGCAAGACCCGTAGCAGTTTCTCCTTTTGCATGTCAGTTAACTCCATCGAAACAATAACTGGTAGGGTAACATCTTTTCCTAAATAAGCATACTGCAGATGAGATGATAGTGGCTTTAATTCCAACACCGGTGGCTCTTCTATCGAGGGTTTAAACTTTTTACCTTCCGTTTTGGGCCTATCAAGGGTGTCAAATGATTGATTGTTTTTTCAAAAGAAAGATGATGTATCTAGCCATTTAACATACTCAACGTCATCTTCAATACCATCGTCGTCCATCACGAGCAAAATGGATTCTAGCGGGTCTTCCGAATAATTTCCACTAAACTTGTGATTAACTAATTCCTCCATGATATCCACCCGCATACACTCACCTTTTTCTTTCGGATAAGACATCGACTTGAATACATTAAACGTGACTTGTTGATCCTCAACTCGCATCGTCAATTCTCCTTTTTGCACATTAATCAAAGTTCTTCCTGTTGCTAAGAATGGTCTCTCGAGAATAATTGGGATTTCGCTATCTACTTCATAATCCAGGATAAAAAAATCCACGGGGAAGATGAATTTATCCACTTTGACTAAAACATCCTCAACAATACCTCATGGATATGTAACCAATCGATCCGCCAACTGCAAACTGATATTTTTCGGTCGTAGTTCTTGAAGTCCAAACTGGCTGTAGACGGATAATGGCATCAAATTTATACTGGCCCCCAAATCACATAATGCTCGTCCCGAAAACTGATTTCCAATTTCACATGGAATATTAAAGCTTCCTGGATCCTTGAGCTTCGGCGGTAACTTATTCTGTATAATTGCGTTGCACTCTTCTGTTAACGACACTGTCTCGAACTCACCCAATTTCCTTTTTCTTGACAAAACCTCCTTCATAAACATGGCATAACTCGGCATTTGTTCCAAAGCTTCGGCAAAGGGGATGTTGATATGCAGTTTTTTGAAAATATCCAAGAATCTTGAAAACTGCTTATCCAACTTGGATTTCTGAAACCTCTGCGGATATGGTATGGGAGGCATTGTGATGGTTGGTTCCGGTTCTTTCTGCTCTAAGGTCTCATCTTGACTTTTTCTGGTGCCCACGACTTCCTCTATTTCACTTGTTGTGTTGTCCCTTTTTTCCCTATCCTTGACTGTCTCTTGCAAATCCTTTCCACTTCGTAGAGTTACAGCCTTACAATGCTCATCTTTGCCCGAATTTTTCTCTGTGTCACTAGGGAGTGTTCCAAGTGGTCGGTTATTCAGTGCATGTGCTATCTACCCCACTTGATTTTCCAGATTCTTTATCGACGCACCTTAGCTTTTCATATTCAGCTCTACTTGATTCAATATTTTGTCTTGTTCCTCGTTCCTTTTGTCAGTAGCTCTAATGAATTTTTCCAAAGCTTCTTCGAAACTTGATTTCCTCTCTAGTTGTTGTTGAGTCTGATTTTGCAATCCTAATGTGTTTTGATGTCTAGGTGCTTGAGCTTGATTGTTACTCCATGAAAACCCCAGATGATTTCTCTAACCCGGATTATATGCATTTTGATTCGGATAAGGTTGGGTATATCGATTATAACTCCCTACGAACTGAGCGGATTCAAAATTTATGGCACATTGATCCGTAGCATGACTGTGACGCCCCCAAAATAGGTATACACAACACCCATTCTGAGTCGCCAAATACATGGTACAAAAAGTAAACTACAACTTCAATACAAATGTCGTGTGAAATACGACAATATATACTGTGAGTTTAAATATAATATTGTCTTCTAGACAATATCCACATGCAAATAAATCCCCATCATAATTATTGATTCATTATTTTACAAAATGGTGAGGACTACTAAACAACTCTCTAGAACCTTCATTCCATACCCCGACTAGTACTCGCTACATTCTCGCCTCCCGAGAAGAAAAATGGAACAACAAGGAAAAGGGTGAGCTCAACTAGCCGATAAAGAATATTATGACTAAGATAATATACAACAAATTATCGTTAGTCTCTCAACGAGAGAAAAATCGATAGAATACAATGAAGACAACAAGTTTGAGATCAATATTCGCAATGAAATAATAATTCATAGAAGAGTTACGTAGAGAATGAAATCTACTATAATCTATGAATTTAACAAGTCCATCATCAATATTTTATCCTCGTAACATCAATCAATATACATCCGAATCAAATATTCATCTTTGCACTATGTGCCAAAGATATTCATCGATTAGTCATGTTCATTTAAACACTGTTCATCTTTGCACTTCTGGGCCAAAGATATTAATCAATCGGTCATGTTCATCTCAATTTTTGCTCATCTTTGCACTACGGGCCAAAGATATTCTTCAGAAATCATTCATCTTTTGCCTTCACAGCCAAAGATATTCAATAATATCATCATTTAAGACCGAGGATGATGAAAATATTTTTAAAGAAACGAATCCAGTGAAACAAAATGACAAGGATTAAGGATTAAGGATTCGTACTTGGTTTTATCCACGCCCAAAAATACCTCAAAAATAATCATAGTGGTGTAAAATTCAAGAATGATCAAAACATGGATACAATCAGAGTTAGTATCCAGAATAGATATTTTGGACAAAAAGAAGAAATTTTATTTTTCTATTGAATAAGCATCAGATATCGTGAATAGTGCCGTATACGTGAATAGTAACTCCGACACCAAAAGATAGAAATTCCACAAAAACATCTTCACGCTTCATGAATAGTACTCGTGAATAGTAACTCGTGAATAGTAACTCATGAATAGTAACTCGTGAATAGTAACTCATGAATAGTAACCCATGAATAGTAACCCCGACATGAAAAAGTTCCAAATTTGATAAAACTTAGGATCAACATTTCAAAGATAATGATATTGAAGAAATAATATCATTACAAAAAAAAAATAATATCCTTACCTCGAAAGATCAAGATTTTAAATTTAAAACACAGGATATAAAGCTATGACTTGGACTTGCACCGTATAGCAATACTCAAAGTATACTCAAAATACTCACAAGAATACGCTCGATAATATAGAGAGAAAAAACTTGATTTACGGTGTGATTTTCAATTCTAACCCAAGACCCTATTTATAGGAAATCTTTAGAACACCAAAGCAGAAAATTTAATAAATTAATAATATAATTATATTATTTTCTACACATGTCTAGAATCTGATTTCAGCCATCAAACACATGCCACCTTCTAGAAAAAAATAAGAAAAAACGTTTTTCTAATTTTAAATATTTTAAACTTCAAAAATCAATTATTTGAGACTTGAACTTCAATAATTCATAATAAATAGCCCTTTCATCAGAAAATTCGAATCTCATGAGTTTTTATAGAAAATTCAATTCTCTACAACTTTGCAGAAGAAAGTTTTCCAAATTCGAATAGAAATTGACCGAAATCCACAAACGGGTGATTTTACTGTTTATAATCAAATTTTGATCAATAATTGTGTCCACCAACACACAAAACATGTGTTAAACATTTAATGCCACAAAATAATCTTCCTCCTCATATACTCATATATCCCACATTCATTGTAAAAAATATCACCGTTAATATATTATTAAAATAATATATTTAAATGAATTATTTTATCGAAAAAGATAAAATATTAATTTTCAACAATTGTCATTTTAAAATTTTCTCCATCTATATCCACATAAAATCAATATTTTCCTCATCATATAAATCAATAATTAATTATTCACAAATAATATTACTGAATCACAATATTGACAAACAGCAGGTTCAGAAAGAGGGGCTTTCAATAAGAATTTCTTCATCTTTGTAGCAATTAGGTGACCAAACCTCTCCTGTATGTAACTTTCTAGACATTGCCAATAATGTTATCTAATAATATTATTGAGATAATATGAATTATTGCTTCGATAATGAAAGATCTTGTGTAATGACAATTATTGAAACAACAAAGAATATAAAATATCAAATAAGCAATTATTAACTCAATAAAATATCGAATAAAGAATTATCGTAACCATTATTGAGTAGTGCCTTCTTCACGTAAGAATCAATAATTGGTGCAATACTGGTGTGCTACTGGTTCAACACGCGCGTATTAGTGTGTTTTAACCACCGGGTATTCCAACAAGATTAATTGGTAATAACTACGCTGTTATTTAAAAACAACTTATATTTGTCGTTTTCTTCATCCAATCGCTTTCCGCTTATGGGGCCCACACATGGTCGCTAGGCCGTCGTCATTTAATATTCACGACCGCATTTAATATTCCACGACCAAACGAATATTCCCACAACAACAATGAATATTTTATAACCACTTGCTTATTTTGAAATATTTGCATATTTAACCCTTAACTATCCACATTAATCAAATCAACCCTTACTATTTCAAAATAATAAATAAAGGAAATTCCTTTTATTTAAAAAAAAAAATTCGGTCTTACAACCTCCCTCCTTATGAAATTTCGTCCTCGAAATTGACGTACGATACTGTGTTTGAAAAGGTGAGGATACCTCGCTTTCATTTCCGCTTTCCAATCCTGTGTCATTTCTCTATAGCATGATTCCTCCACAAAACTTTAACTTGTGGTATGACCTTTCTTGCGCGTAGGACATGCTCCTTCCTATCCAAAATCTTGACAGTACCTCCTCATACGTTAAGTCTTGGCTATCTCGTCAGGGTTCTAACTCAATAACGTGGTTCGGGTCTTTCACATATTTACGAAGTACAGATATGTGAAACACATTATGAACACGAGACATACTCGGAGGTAACGCAAGTCTATAGGCTACATTTCCTACTCGGTCAAGAATTTGAAATGGACCAATAAATCATGGATTGAGCTTTCCTCTCTTCCCAAATCTTGTAACACCCTTCCATGGAGCAACTCGCAACAATACATGATCCCCTACATTAAATTCCACGTCCTTTCAATGAAGATCCGCATAACTCTTTTGTCGATCTTGTGCTGCTTTGTATACGTTGTCGAATCATTAGTCATACGTGATTTAACTTTCGGGTCCCAACAATGTTGCTTCACCCACCTCATCCCAACATATTGGAGAACGACATTTTGTCCATATAATGCTTGAATGGAACCATGCCTATATTTGTTTAATAACTATTGTTGTATGAGAATTCCACCAATGGCAAGTACTTATCCCAACTTCCTTTGAAATCTAGGACACGAGTTTTAATATATCTTCAAGAGTTTGAGTAGTCCTTTACGATTGCCCATCCGTTTGAGGATGGTATGCCAAATCAATCGTAAATCCTCGCCCATAGCTTTTCTACAAACTAACCCAAAATCATGAAGTGAATCTTGGGTCACGATCTAAAACTATGGATCTTGCGGCATGCCATGCAACCTCACAATCTCATTCACGCACATACTAGCAAGACGTTCAAGGAATAAGTCTCCGTGATCGGCAAGAAATGAGCAGACTTGGTTAATCTATCAACAATAACCCAAATAGCATTGATGCCTTGAGAAACCGTAGGAAGACCCGTGAATTAAATTCATAGTAATGTGTTCCCACTTCCATTCCGAAATCTCAAGTGGTTGCAACGGACCCTTAGGTACAAGATGCTCCGCCTTTACACGTTGGCAAGTTAAACACATCGAGATAAACTTTGCAATCTCTCTCTTCATATTGTTCCACCAAAATGTATGTCGAAGATCACGATACATTTTAGTACTTCCAGGATGGATTGCAAATGGCGTATTGTGTGCCTCCATCATAATCTTGTACTTCAAATCAGAGTCGTTAGGAACACAAAGTCTAGAGTGGACTCGAAGTATTCCTTCTTCATCAATTCTCGCTTCCGGAATAGCTCCTTCTTGTACTTTCTTCTTCATACGCATCAGCTCCGAGTCGGTGGCTTGAGCAATCTTAACTTTTTCTATTAAAGTTGGCTCTATGCGTATACTTGACATCATCGCACTCGTTCCCGCATATGATCTTCTACTCATCGCGTCAGCTACCACGTTCGCTTTTCTAGGATGGCATGATCAGAACATGTGCTGAAATGAGTCTCCTCTTGAGTTCTTCGAAGCTCTTCCCACATTCCTTGCTCCATTCGAATTTTGTATCTCTACGAGTCAGCTGCGTTAATGGAATAGCGATTCGAGAATATCCTTCAACGAATCTCCGATAATAACCAACTAAGCCTAGAAAGCTACGTATTTCGATTACTGACTTAGGTTGCTCTCAACTGTGACTCATATCCCAATCTTGGATAGCACGTCACAATGACACCTATCAGTTTACTATCGCATCGAATATGACGCCCCTACAGAGAGAGTTCGGCTTAGGTGAATTCCACAAAGGAAGTCACAAAATAAAGGCTCAGTACCAAATTCTATAGTTGAATTTTTAACTCACGAAGTTCAATAGAGCCATTCGATATGAGATTTTAGAAATGAGTTTTTCTCAGGGTTCAAAGTCGATACAAAATTTAATATCGAGCTTTGGGAGTAAGCCAAGAAATTCTTCAGAAATACGTCGGGAAAAATCAATAACAACAGGAATATTATTCAAATCTGACGTGTCTTTATTCAAATCCATAACATGGACTAAGAAAACTTGACATCCGTAATAAACGAATGACTTCATGACTTGATATGAAAATGTTTGACTACAATGGTTTGATTGCTTGAATTCAAATAACAGGTTGCTTAGGAATATGAAAACTAACAACCTTACGTAAAATAATCAATTTTCGGCATGATGAGTAGTTAACCTTAAAATCACATCAAAAACAAATATCTCTATAGAAATAAGGTTAATGGGTAATGTGATAGTGCCAACTGAATCAAGCAAGATTTATAAGCAGTGGATGTGATGAAAGTTTCTCTAACGGAGTTTCCACAGATAGGTCAAAGTCTAATTTCTCCGAGTCAAGTTTAAGCGTTGAGCGCAAGTAAAGAGAGATAAAAGAATGGGTAGAACCGATATCTAGTAAGGTATATACTTAGCAAGAATTTATAATTAACTAACCCGTGCTAACTTCGTTCGGGTTCCTTGCATTTTTGATTGGCCACGACAAACGCTCTTCTAAGAACCGTTGACTTTGACTTTTTCGGGACATCCTTTTGAGTCACCATTCTCATTTGGACTGGGTTTCGATATCGCATAAATCTCGGCGATATGTCCTTCTTTTCCACAATTATAGCATACCTTAAACTGCTAGGGTGGTTTGGTGATATGTCCCTCTTCTTCCCGTGATTTGTAACATACGACCGGTGGTCGTTCTCCTCCCTTAAAACTAGTTGCTACTGGCGCTGACGTCTTCACATGGTCGTTGTTGAATCTCCTCTTTTTAAAATCTCCTCCCGACTCGCTTCTTCTATTTTCATGGCCACGATTACCACCAGAGTGGTTACCGCCTTTGTCTGTATTCTTCTTTCTCCGCTGGTTATCGTTATTCTGATGACTGCTATCTTCGGTATGATCCTGGTTATGGTCCCTCGGTTGAACATACTCGTTATCTCGCTCTAACAACTGAGCCCTGTTGACAACATCTGAATAGAGAGAAAATTTATGAGAAATGAGATATTGACGTATGTCGGGTTTCAAACCTCTCAGAAACATCCGCGTCATACGTTCCTCATTCTCCACCAAATGAGGTGCAAACCTGGATAACTCCGCGAACTTCGCCTCGTACTGGGACACCGTCATGTTATTCTGCTCTAGTCTAATAAACTCCACTTCCTTCATATGATTGAATACTTTCGTGGAAGTACTTGTCATTGAACTGCTTCAAACGTCTCCATGACATCGCCGAAGTGCATTTGGATGGGTACGCTTCATGATTCCCACCGATGAATCGCCTTCGCCACGGAACATAAAGCGTGAATGGAACTTTCTGTTCTCCCGCATCCCAAGACATCGAATATCTTGGTAATTTGTTTGACCCACGTCTCGCTCTTTAATCGGATCCGGCTTTCCCTGCACTCAGTGGTCCCAACTCTTTGAATCGCTTGGTTTGTGACCACCGTGAATTGCTATCATTTCCTCCTCAGTATTTTGAACACGAGTCTCTCTAAATTCGATTTTGCATGAAGCGCAAAAAGCTTCTAAACATCCCCTCGTTCATCATCTCGCCGGTGGTGTTGTTCATGGGAGGAACATTACCAAACTGTTAGACGTTCTCCTCGTTGGTGAGTCTGAGGCATCTCCACGGCCTCATTTGCTCCTTTGTTAATATTCTCGATCGACATTCTCAAATCATCGTCATAAAATAAGGGTTAATTAAGGAAATCAATATATCACATAATATCCCTATATCTTGACTAACTAACAAATAAGCTTAGGTAGGACACACTAGCGAAGGATTTACTGTCTCTCTCCCTCCTAGTTTTATTCCCGATCTCCGCCGGAGATCATATCCTAAGCTCGATATTAACTGTGGCGCCCCCAAAATAGGTATACACAACACCCATTCCGAGTCGCCAAATACATGGTACAAAAAGCAAACTACAACTTCAATAATACAAATGTCGTGTGAAATACGACAATATATCTTGTGAGTTTAAATATAATATTGTCTTCTAGACAATATCCACATGCAAATAAATCCCCATCATAATTATTGATTCATTATTTTACAAAATGGTGAGGACTACTAAACAACTCTCTCTCTAGAACCTTCATTCCATACCCCGACTAGTACTTCGCTACATTCTCGCCTCCCGAGAAGAAAAAATGGAATAACAAGGAAAAGGGTGAGCTCAACTAGCCCGAAGAAAGAATATTATGACTAAGATAATATACAACAAATTATCGTTAGTCTTCAACAGGGAAAAATCGATAGAATACAATAGACAACAAGTTTGGATCAATATTCGCATAATGAAATAATAATTCATAGAAGAGTTACGTAGAGAATGAAATCTACTATAATCTATGAATTTAACGGTCCATCATCAATATTTTATCCTCGTAACATCAATCAATATACATCCTGAATCAAATATTCATCTTTGCACTACAGCCAAAGATATTCATCATTAAGTCATGTTCATTTAAACACTGTTCATCTTTGCACTACTGAGCCAAAGATATTAATCAATCGGTCATGTTCATCTCAACACTGCTCATCTTTGCACTCATGGCCAAAGATATTCTTCAAATCATTCATCTTTGCACTACTGGCCAAAGATATTCAATAATATCATCATTTAAGATCGAGGATGATGAAAATATTTTTAAAGAAAGCGAATCCGGTGAAACAAAATGACAAGGATTAAGGATTAAGGATTAGTACTTGGTTTTATCCACTTCAAAAATACCTCAAAAATAATCATAGTGGTGTAAAATTCAAGAATGATCAAAACATGGATACAATCGAGAGTTAGTATCCGAATAGATATTTTGGACAAAAAGAAGAAATTTTATTTTTCGATTGAATAGTATCAGATATCGTGAATAGTGCCGTATCGTGAATAGTAACTCGACACCAAAAGATAGAAATTCCACAAAAACATCTTCACGCTTCATGAATAGTACTTTCGTGAATAAGTAACTCGTGAATAGTAACTCATGAATAGTAACCCATGAATAGTAAACCCGACATAAAAAAGTTCCAAATTTGATAAAACTTGGATCAACATTTCAAAGATAATGATATTGAAGAAATAATATCATTACAAAAAAAAAAATATCCCTTACCTCGAAAGATCGGTCTTAATTTAAAACCTGGGATATAGGCTATGACTTGGACTTGCACACCGTATAGCAATACTCAAAGTATACTCAAAATACTCACAAGAATACGCTCGATAATATAGAGAGAAAACTTGATTTCGGTGTGATTTTCAATTCTAACCTAAGCACCCTATTTATAGAAATTGCTTAGAACACCAAAGCGTAAAATTTAATAAATTAATAATATAATTATATTATTTTCTACACATGTCTAGAATCTGATTTCAGCCATCAAACACATGCCACCTTCTAGAAAAAAAAATAAGAAAAACGTTTTTCTAATTTTAAATATTTTAAACTTCCAAAAATCAATTATTTTGAACTTGAACTTCAATAATTCATAATAAATAGCCCTTTCATCAGAAAATTCGAATCTCGCGAGTTTTTATAGGAAATTCAATTCTCTACAACTTTACAGAAGAAAGTTTTTCCAAATTCAGAATAGAAATTGACCGAAATCCACAAACGGGTGATTTTACAATTTATAATCAAATTTCTATTAATAATTGTGTCCACCAACACACAAAACATGTGTTAAACATTTAATGCCACAAAAATACTCTTCCTCCTCATATACTCATATATCCCACATTCATTGTAAAAATATCACCGTTAATATATTATTAAAATAATATATTTAAATGAATTATTTTATCAGAAAAAGATAAAATATTAATTTTCAACAATTGTCATTTTAAAAATTTTCTCCATCTATATCCACATAAAATCAATATTTTCCTCATCATATAAATCAATAATTAATTATTCACAAATAATATTACGAGAATCACAATATTGACAACTGAGCGCTTCAGGAAAGAGGGGCTTTCCAATAAGAATTTTTCTTCATCGGCCGCAATTAGGTGACTCAAACCTCTCCTTAGAAAGAACTTTCTAGACATTGCCAATAATGTTATCTAATAATATTATTAGAGATAATATGAATTATTGCTTCGATAATGAAAGATCTTGTGTAATGACAATTATTGAAACAACAAAGAATATAAAATATCAACGCAAAGCAATTATTAACTCAATAAAATATCGAATAAAGAATTATCGTAACCATTATTGAGTAGTGCCTTTTACGTAAGAATCAATAATTGGTGCAATACTGGTGCTACTTGTTCAACAACGCCAGATTAGTGTGTTTTAACCACCGGTATTCCAACAAGATAATCAGTAATAACTACGCCGTTATTTAAAAACAACTTATATTTGTCGTTTTCTTCATCCAATCGCTTTCCGTTATGGGGCCCACACATGGTCGCACTGTCGCATTTAATATTATTCTAACCGCATTTAATATTCCACGACCAAACGAATATTCCCACAACAATGAATATTTTATAACCACTTGCTTATTTTGAAATATTTGCATATTTAACCCTTAACTATCCACATTAATCAAATCAACCCTTACTATTTCAAAATAATAAATAAAGGAAATTCCTTTTTATTTAAAAAAAATTTCGGGGTCTTACAATGACCCCCAGCACATAATTCACAATCCATTGCTACCTGCTGTGTGGATAGTGGAATCTATGTTTCCATTTTCTTAGCTATTGCGGCCACCTGTGCTGCCAATGCTGTCATTGGATCCACTTCAAACTTTCCCAGTGTTTTTGGAGGGTTAGACCTAGTCATGGGCCACTGATAATTGTTGTTGGCCATTGTCTCTAACAGCTGATATGCCTCATCAAAATTTTTAGACATGATCGCTCCACCTGCTGCTGCATCAATACTGGCTCTTGTGAACGCGTGTAAACCATCACAGAATATCCCCAACTACATCCACTATGGAATTCTGTGATGTGGGCACTTACGGAGCATATCCTTAAATCTTTCCCACACCTCATATAACGATTCTGAGTCGAATTGTGCAAAGGTGTGAATATCGTTCCGTAGTTTTGCCGACTTCGCTGGTGGGAAAAACTTAGCTAAAATTTTTTGAGCTAAGTCGTCCCAAGTTGTGATTGAACCAGGAGGCAAAGAATGTAACCAACTTCATGTTTTATCTTTCAAGGTAAACTAAACATCCTTAACCTTACCGCATCTTCCGGCACATTGTTGAATTTGAAGGTGTCATGAAACTCCAAGAAGCTCAAGATATGCTCATTAGGATCATCTATCGAACTACCCCCAAACCGCACATATTCGTGAGCATCCGAATTATTCGCTTGATCTCGGCTGCTCGCATTGATCATTGGCCTCCTAATACTCGATCGAATATCTATTACATCTGCATGGCATAATCCCTAAGCGATTTCGTTCATCCCCCGCCATGTTCCTTTGGAATTTCTTGTTCTCGCATTTTCTTCCACTGGTGACCCCACACTATTCAACTACAATTTTTGAACTTCTTTTCGATATCGTCTCAGTATAAGGAAAAAGTTCCTTTTCGCCTTGATCTCATGTGCATACACACATGCAAAGAATTCTCGCAAATACAAAAAGAAAATAAGTAACGTTTAAATTAAGGCCGAATTGATTATAACTAATATGGAATTAATATTAATAAAGAATTCCCCAGCAAAGGCACCAAAAACTTGTTAGTCGATTTCGCAATCAATGAATACGTGCAAGTATACACGGTCAACAAGTAAGAAAGTAATAAGATAGAGTGTCGAACCCACAGAGAATTCTAATAAATAAATTCCAACTACTAGTACTGTATCAATCCAATTTTATTTAAACAACCATAAAATGTGATTTTTATAATTAAGAAAATTAAATTAAACAATTAAAAGGAGATTATTCTAAAATAAATCAAATAAACAAAACTAAGATTTGAATGAATGAATTCAGATAAATAAGGATTAAGACTTCAATATCCCCAATTATGAACTATAAATCAATTATCCAATTATCCCAATTATTATACCTACTGAATTGTTAACAAAAATTCTCAAATGCCAAAAGTCCTTTTCCAAGTGATCAATTGACTTCTATTTAATCCAGATTAATCTTGCTATATTCCTATGCAAAACAATTGAATTAAACTCTTTCAATCCCAATTCCTTATGTGTTACATGCGGTGAACAGATATTTCCATTCAATTCATAAACCTAATTATTCGCTATGCAAATAACTAAGTCACATGTCATCATGCCCAGTTCTAACCCTAGAATTCCTCTTTCAATTCCTTCTAGAGTAACAAGGTAATTACTGGCCAAATAATTAATCAATCAGCACAAGGCAAGATAAACAATTCACTTCAACACAAATAACTGGAATAAATCAAATAATTAATTCATAGCCATAAAAGGTTCAATTGAAATCTTAATTTAAGAAATTAGTCCATGACAAAAATTAAAACCAACAATTTTGAAAATCATCCTTAAAGAATTACACAAATTGAAAGAATGAAGAAGAATAAAACTACAGAGCCAATCCTTCAATCTTAAAGTAATTCCTTGCTTAGCCTCCAATTGTGATTGATAAGTCCTCATTCAATCAAAATAGCCCTTATATACTCCACTTATCCAACCATAATCCTTTTTCAACTCAACTTGTCAAATAACCTCCTCTTTAATGCAAGTCAAACGCCTAAGTAACGCGCTGGGCCCGGTTAATCGTCACACGACCAGTATACCTCGCGCTAAGTGTAGTTCAAATCCCAGAGCCCCGGCGCTATACTTGACTCTATTTACAATAATGCCATTCAACAGCCAAAACTCC
The DNA here is from genome assembly GCA_020205615.1 of Panax quinquefolius. NCBI lineage: Eukaryota > Viridiplantae > Streptophyta > Magnoliopsida > Apiales > Araliaceae > Panax > Panax quinquefolius. Next base: position 56,393,953 of record CM035154.1, on the reverse strand, counting down.
CGAATTGCCCCTTCAGTTCCCAAATCTGCAAAATAACAACTAAACACAGTAAAAATGTTTCTAAATGACTTGAGAATACAATAATTTAAGCCCATGTGTATCCAATTCATGGGTATATTACCCAATCATCAGCCATGATCATACCAACAATTGTCCATCAATGCACTACGGGCCAATGTGGACTTTTACCACATCATTTGTAACATTACAGGTCTTGATTATACCGAATAATTCCTGGTCATAATCATACCAATCAACAGTCCATTAATGCACTACGGGCCAAAAATGACTTTCATCACAATATAAGGATGAGGATGATGACAATGATATAAAAATTCAATTAAACGAGATCAAGGATAAATATTAAAGATTTATAATTCAATTTATCCAGAGTTTAAGAATGTCCAAATTAAAGGGTTTCGACACAGAAACGTACAGCGGAAATAGAACAATTTAAACCAATTTCAAAACCCTAAAACATGATCCATGCGAAAAATAATTAATTTAGTGATTAGAAATTATTCCGATTAAGAAAGCTCGAAACAATGCGATCGAATCTCCAACGGAATTCGAACGGACTGCGTCTCTACGGTATCCACACGAACGCTCCACGAATCATCGTACGATCTTCAGAAGAAGGAACCGTGGTACTAGCCACCAAGGATAAGGATTTTTGAAGCTGTTTTTCTATAGTCTCTCTAAGAAATGGCTAGGGTTTAGTTTGTGAATAATACCTAAAATGGTCATTACATATCATATATATAACGATTAAAAGGAATTATTCAAAACCTAATTTTATAAAATCCAAATATATATATATATATATATATATATATATATCTTAATTAAGTCTTACTTAATTAATATACCTATATATAATTATCCTATTAATTTAAATTCATAATTTAAATACTATCAATCATATTGATATATTTAAATCTTTACAATTTAAATTAATTCCATTTTAATTACGTTCTATGTGTGTGACCTTTATAGGTTATTATTACGTTGGCAATAATTTTAAAATCATATTATAAAATTATAAGCGTTGAGCTTGCATCTAGTAATGCATCATCGCTACCCAAGTAATAATAAGATCAATGATTCGATGCAACCTTTTACGTGACCAATGTTTCAATGTAATTTAATCCTTTTAACCTTAATATCCTAGATTAAACTCGAAGTCATGGAATGTGTCATACTCTTTATAATTTAATCTCGAAGTTTTCTTGATCAATGAGTAGTACTATATGAAACAAATCACTATTTGAGCATGGCCATGCATTTCATAGTCCTACTCAATCAAGAGGCCTATGGATATCACCCCTAATATATAAGAGGGTTAAATTCCATCTAGATCACTCATATTCCTCACACGATTCATGATGTACCCAATAATCACCTTTATAGTCCACCCTATTAAAGGTGACATTTGATGATATCAAAGTACATAATTTCCCGTGTAGTAATATAGTGATTTCAGGTCGGAGGACCATTACATCATTGTCACTATGAGAATTGCTAATGAATCCAATATTTCTGCCCTTCTTTTATTTGTTAATTGAATCCAATATTTTATTCTTATTTCACCTACAATCGTAAGTAGAAATTATGGATTCTGCTATGCTTACCGCCACTAAATATGTCCCTGATTTGACCAAAGTTGAACCTTTTGATGGATCCAATTTTAAACGATGGCAAACCAAATTACTTTTTATTATGGATATTGCTAAAGTTTACCATGTTTTAACCAAACCAAAACCAGTTGAACCCCCTTATAATGCTACCGATGAACAAAAGAAAGAATATGAATCTTCTATTAGTACTTAGTCTTTTGCTGATAAAATTTGCAAGTCTATCATTCTCAACTCATTGTCGAATAAGCTTTTTGATATCTATTGTCTATATAAACATGCTGCTGAAATTTGGGATGCTTTAGTTTTGAAATATGTTATGGAAGATGCTGGTGTCAAAAAGTATGAAATTGGGAATTTTCTTAATTTTTACATGACCGATGAAAAAGATGTCTCTTCCTAAATTTATTCTTTTCATCTTGTCGTAGCGGAACTTAATAATGAAGGCATGACTTTACTTGCTCCTTTTGTTGTTGGCTCCCATATAGAGAAATTGTCTGATTCTTGGAAATATCACAAGAATACTATGAAAAATAAAAGGAAAGACATGACCTTAGAGGAGTTAATTGTTCATATTCGTATTGAGGAAAAGAATAGAATTTTAGATAAAACTACCAAAGCCAAAGAGATGTCTTCCAAAGCAAATTTGGTTGATGATCGCAAACCTCGTCACCCATTCAACAAACATCCTAAACATGGGCATAGTTATAACCCCGGTCCGAAGGCAAAATCGAATCAGTTCAAACATAAAACCTCAAAACCTAAAGGTGATTGTTTCGTGTGTGGAAGGACAGGTCATCATGCTGCCTAATGCAAGTTCAAAAGGAAACAACCGGTCTGCTCCTCCGAGAACTAACTAAATGAAAGGCACAATACTATTGTGGCGGTTGTCTCCGAGGTAAACATGGTGACTGATAAAGAGGCATGGGTAGTGGATTCTGGTGCTACCAAACACATTTGTGCGAATCGTGGTGCATTCATCTCTTACACTCCCCTTGAGGAAAAAGATGAACATGTGTACATAGGCGATTTGAGGCCTGCACTAGTGTTGGGTAAAGGAAAAGTAAATTTAAAATTGACTTCTGGGAAGATCCTTTCTCTTACCGATGTTCTTCATATTCCTGAGATTAGTTAAAATCTCATATCTGTTGGGATACTTGGGAAAGTTGGGGTTAAGGTTATGTTTGAATCTGATAAGGTAGTGTTAACCAAAAATGGGGTGTTTGTGGGAAAAGGGTATCTTAATGTTGGTTTATATCATTTGAATGTACTTGAACTCATGAATAATAATGCTAGTACTTCTTTTGCTTACTTAGTTGAGTGTGATGATATTTGGCATACTGGATTAGGCCATGTGAATTACTCTTATATAAAAATGATAAAAATTTTGGAAATTTTAAAAGGTGTTAAAATTTCAAATACTAAGAAATGTCAAGTGTCTGTGGAAGCCAAAACTACTCAAAAGACATGTAAACCAGTACTTGTTAGAGAATCTGAACCTCTCAATTTAATTCATTCAGACTTATGTGATATGTCTAGAAATAGCTTAAAGTGTGGGGGTGTCTTGCTAAGGTAATGTTAATCCTGTTAGGATTCCGTATGATTCTTGTTTACATTTAAAAAAATATAAGGGACCTAGTGTATCTCAATCTGAGTATACCCAAATCATTGGTTGCTTAATGTATCTTACAAATTGCACAAGACCTGATATATCATATGCAGTTAATAGATTCAGTAGATACACTCATAATCCTAATAAGGATCATTGGACTGCTTTATATAGAATACTCAAGTATCTGCGAGGTACTATTCGATTTGGTTTGTATTATTGCGGTAATCCTAAAGTTATTGAGGGCTATAGTGATGCCAACTGGATCTCTGATTCAGATGAAATCAAATCCACAAGTGGCTATATATTTGTAAGACCCCGAAATTTTTAAATAAAAAGGAATTTCCTTTATTTATTATTTTGAAATAGTAAGGGTTGATTTGATTAATGTGGATAGTTAAGGGTTAAATACGCAAATATTTCAAAATAAGCAAGTGGTTATAAAATATTCATTGTTGTCGGAGAATATTCGTTTGGTCGTGGAATATTCGTGCATCGCTTGGGAATATTAAATGCCACAAAAAGCCCATGTGTGGGCCCCATAACGGAAAGCGATTGGATGAAGAAAGCGACAAATATAAGTTGTTTTTAAATAATGGCGTAGTTTGTTACAATTATCATTGTTGGAATACCGGTGGTTAAAACACACTAATCTGGCGTTGTTGAGCGAGTAGCGCAGATTGCACCAATTATTGATTCTTACGTGAAGAAGGCACTTACTCAATAATGGTTACGGTGAATTATTCAAGATTTTATTGAGTTAATACTTCTTTGCGTTGATATTTTATATCTTTGTTGTTTCAATAATTGTCATTACATAGTATCTTTCATTATCGAAGCAATAATTCATATTATCTGAATAATATTATTAGATAACATTATTGGCAATGTCTAGAAAGTTACATCTAAGGAGAGGTTTGGTCACCTAATTGCTTGGCGCCAAGAAGAAGAAATTCTTATTCGAAAGCCCCTCTTCCTGAAGCGCACGGTTGTCAATATTGTGATTCGTAATATTATTTATGAATAATTAATTATTGATTTATATGATGAGGAAAATATTGATTTTATGTGGATATAGATGGAGAAAATTTTTAAAATGACAATTGTTGAAAATTAATATTTTATCTTTTTACGATAAAATAATTCATTTAAATATATTATTTTAATAATATATTAACGGTGATATTTTACAACGAATGTGGGATATATGAGTATACGAGGAGGAAGAGTATTTTTGTTGCAATAAATGTTTAAAACATGTTAAACATGCTCATGGGACCCCATTTATCGATTGAAATTTGATTATAGCACTGTAAAATCGCTTCGTTGTGGATTTCGGTCAATTTCTATTTGGAATTTGGAAAAACTTCCTTCGAAAAGTTGTAGAGAATTGAAATTCCTATAAAAACTCGTGAGATTCGAATTTTCCGATGAAAGGGCTATTTATTATGAATTATTGAAGTTCAAGTTCAAAATAATTGATTTTTGGGAGTTTAAAATATTTTTAATAAGAAAAACGTTTTTTTGAGTTAGGCAAGGTGAGTCACTCTTGGTATTTTGATGGTTTGAATCAGATTTTGGGTGCGTAGGAATTTAATAATTATATATTAATATTTTATTAAATTTTACGCTTTGGTGTTCTAAGCATTTTCCTATAAATAGGGTGCTTGGGTTAGAATTGAAAATCACACCGTAAACCCAAGTTTTCTCTCTATATTATCGAGTTTATTCTTGTGAGTATTTTGAGTATACTTTGAGTATTGCTAGATTGTGCAAGTTCCCTTCAAAGACTATACCCTAGATTCTAGCTGTAAGTAACCGATCTTTCGAGGTAAGGATGTTATTTTCTTCTCAAATGATATTATTTCTTCAATATCATTATGCTAAAATGTTGAT